>WUQG02124235.1:0-24741 GCA_011317285.2 Androctonus mauritanicus | reverse complement strand
TCAGTCCTGCCTTAGTGCTATTGATGACTTTGCATACTTATTCTCAGGCAGTGTTAGTTCTCATTGCTTATCTCTATATATTTTAAATTTGATTATGAAAATTGGGCAAGAGTTTCGACTTAAACATGATTAAAAAAAGTGTTCATTGACCATTTATAAACGATTAAGTAATCTCTGGAATGATAAGATTGTGTTAATTTCTAAGAAGAATTTTTTTTATATTTTGTTTAGATATAAATCTATCACACATGGATAAAATGCTCTCGAAAAGTTTTATTCGAGCCACTTGATTTGTTTTATCACTGACTAATTTATCATAAAATTATACTTTGTCTGCTTACTATGCAACAAAACCTTTAATATAAAAAAAATACCATTTTTGAATTATAGAACCTTCAAAATCTGTATTATTTATTGAATATCCATGACTTTTATTTTCTTTGATGTAAAAACAAAATATTGCAATATCGAATTTTGTCATGATACAGGTAAATTTTAGATGACATTGCATAATATTGTATTGCTATTTTCATTTGAGTGAAAGTGAATAATATGTTAGAATATCAATTGAGGTTTGAATAATAATTTTATGATGGTTATAATTTTTATTTAACAGATATTTGAAAATTTTACAAATTTTATTATATTTATTTCAAATTAATACAAGATAGTCAAAAAAATGTTATTTTGATTCAAAATATGATAGATATGTTGCTGACAATTATTCTGTTATAGATACACGTAATTTTTATTGGGTTGGCAACTAAGTTCCTGCCGTTTTTTCAAATTTTTTAAAAGTTTATATTTTTCAATAAAAATTAACAACTAATTAATCAATAATGTGTTCTCCCTTGTTGTTTGCAACTTCTTCCCAACGTTCAACAAAACATCCTCTTTCGAATGATTTAAAACATTATGCCAAAAACATTTAATGACGTGCGGAATGTTAAAATTAAAAAAAAACAGCAGGAACTTAGTTGCCAACCTAATACATAAATATTTAGCACATTTTTAATGTTTATATATTGCCGTTATGAATCTGTTTCAAAAATTTGTGTTAAAAATTACATTTAAATAATATCAATACATATGCAAACGATCTGATACAACTTACAAAGTTATGAATAATATTAATCATAATGTGAATATGTATCTATGTCAGGATATTAACTTTTTATCGGAAAATAGAAAACAATCTAATTGCAGATTTGAAAGTACTTGTATTAATTAACTCGTGTAACAAACAATTAGAATATTTTTAATATTTAATAATTTGAAATTCCCAATTTGTCATATTTTTAAACAAATATATGTCGGAATATTGTAATGATAAAATATTTACCGCAATTGATTATTCAATCCAATATACATGTTTATGTCGATAAACATTCCTGGATGCATTTACCTAAATCAAATTTATATAAATTATTACATGTTTATCATCACAAAATTAAAATATGCTATAAATTCGACCTACTAACATGGCAGGAAGTACATTATTATTATCATATACATATATATATTTAATATATCTCTAATTACATGCTTTTGCATATACAAACATGACGTTTCATTTTCAAAGTTTAGAAAAATTCAAAAATTGCATAAAAATTTTAGACATGACAGTGAAATTTTCTAGCAACAAATATATTGCAAAAACTGCTTAGTTTTTACTATATTTAAAGATGATAAGAGCATCCATCAAATTCTTTGCATTATCATCTGAAATTCATATTCAGATCTATAAAAAAAGAAACTTCTAATTGGTCCAATCAGTAACTTGTATTACATAATGTATTTTATAGAGCAACTAGGCAATCTTTGGCTTGCAAGTCATGAGTGATTCTCTTCATATTTTTTTTGATTCTTATAATTATTTTATTTTTGTTTAAAATTGATAAATAAAAAGATAATGTATAAATTATAATCACTGTAGAATCTGCTATTGAACATGTTATGCATTATGTTGTCTGCACAATTTGTATTTGCATAATTATTTCCCCATTCTTTCAAAGAACTTGATCAATTGTGAACTGCTGAATCAAATGAAATTATTCAGGACAGTAGTAGTCTCTATTTTGATTCATGTGACAATGTGTAGACACTCCACTGATATTTTCTAATAAATGATTTAAGTTGTGACTCTTATATAAAAATTTATTTTTGTTACTGATTCTTTGTTCAGTTTTAGTTGCCATCCCTGATATGTAATGTGTTTAGCATCTCTAGGTTTGATATAAGAATAAATTTGAGTTACTAATCCTCAAAAGTGGTAAACAACTGTTTTACTATTTTTGAGGATTCAGATTCATCTCCAGATTTTTCAGAACGATTCTGGATCCAGTTTGTTAAACTCATCCTTCAAATGTCTAGTCGAGCCCATCATGGATGTCGAACAGCCTGTGATGGTCTTTAAAAGTGGCTACCATCAAATATATCTCTTGTGTGATTTGGTGACAATTCAAACTAATCTATTCTATCCTTATTTTTTGGTTTACAAAAAATTTACACTGCATTAAGTTTGCAATTAGAGGATAAAAATACAAAAACAAGCTTTAAAGCCGAACCAAAAACTTTTTTATTTAAAGTATTTTCGGGTTTAAACCCATCATCAGTAAATACACACTAAAGACGCTTTTAGTGTGTATTTACTGATGATGTGTTTAAACTTGAAAGTACTTTAAATAAAAAAGTTTTTGGTTTGGCTTTAAAGCTTGTTTTTGTATTTTTATTTTGTTTCCCGAACCTGGTCTCTGCTTACTTTGCAATTAAAGGAACAATTGTAAACACTTATTGCTCTTTTTACATAGTAAATTGGTTCTGAAAAAAAATACTGTGCAAATGAAAATCGTGTAAACGGAGGCTAACATTTATATAAAAATGCTTGTTTTCTATATATATGTTAGTCTTGATTTACATGATTTTCATTTACAAAGTAGTTTTGCAGAACCAATCTACTGTAGGTAGTTGTATTCCCTTATGAAAGTTATTATGACATATTTTATCACAATAACATTAAAAATTATAATCCTGCATTACTCATTAATTTGCAATGATAATTTAAAAAATATTTTGAATATCGAAACTTTTGGAGTATCGATTTGCATAAGAAGTACTATATGCAATGTGTTAATAATAAATAAAAATTGATTAAAAATATCAGTTATAATCTAAAATTTGTTTAATCAGACTAGGTAGAATGCCTGATTTTTAAGATGTTAGATTGGAATTGTAAAACATTGTATATAAAGATTTATTTAAGTTAGATTTATTTTGAAACATTGAATGAATTAATTCAAAATTTTATCGATTTGTAAAATGAAAAATTTACAATATACATTATAAACATTTTCCTGTTTATAATGTATATTGATCAGATGTAACATGACACACTGCACAGCATTGAAGAGGATTTCAGCCATAATTCTTATCACATGATGGCAAATAGCTTCTTTCAACATGGACAATGATGTCGACTGACTTCTATACACCTGTGACTTCAAATAGCCCTGTAGCCCCTGTAACTGTCTTAGGGTTGGAGACTGTGGTGACCATTTGTGTGGGAAAGAGCGATTGAGGGCATGGTCATTACCAAATGTTGATGTAGCAAGTGCCGGACAGCACTTGTGATGTGCGGAGGCACTCCATCTTGCATGAATGTTACATTATGGAGTATTTGCCTTTCTTGCAAGAAGGGAATGATGCTATCTCTTAAAAGTGCTGCATAATGTTTGCCTGTGACAGAAATAGTTTGAAATGTACTGTTTCTTTCACAAGCACAGCAACACAGTAAAATAAAGCACTAAATGAATGTAGTGATATTCTGGAAAAACATTTAACTGCTTTAGTTATAGCATTTTTTTACTTTTATCAAACTTTCTTTAGCATTTAAGACTAGTTTTGCAAATACTATAAAAGAATATCAAACATTTGAATAAAATTTTAAATGAAAAAAATACATATTTTTAATATTAAAAAAGTTTAACAAAAAATATGAAAAATTGTATATATTAGATCCTTGACTTATAGGATTAATTCGTCCAAAAAATTTCTGTATAAATTAAAAACTATTGGTACAGGAATGCTTAAATTTGTTATATACAAATGGGCATAGTAGCAAATAGAATGGCAAAATGAAATTTATAAGCATACTTCAAACATAGATCAGAAAATTTAGTGATAAGTGATATTTTTATAAAAAAGTAAATTATTTGATGAATTTTTCATTTGAGCTTTATAGAAATTAATAAAAATAAAGACTTAAATGCAGTTTCAGAGATATATAGATGCATAAATCAAAACTGTTTAAGTTGGGAACCTACTATATATACATAATCTGTCTAATAAGTTCCCGAACTGAATCTATTATATATATGCATGTTGCCGATGGAACATATTTCAATCCGTTAATGTTAATTGACTTAGATCTAGTTTTACAATGTCCCATTATAGTTCTAGTTAGCTTTAACTATCTGTTATCTGTTTTACAATTGTTAGATAAATGTTAATTGGTAATTACTGATTTTAAATTACCAATTAGCATTTACTTAACAGTTATAAAATAGATAACTGATGATTGAAACTAACAGGAACTTTAATACAATATTAATAATGGGCCTTAGTAAATTTGCCAAATGAAGATACTCATTATTTTTTGTATATTATATACAAGAAATAATGCATTTGTGCATTTTATGTAAGATGCTATATTTATGACATCTGTACTAGTTCATAGTAATGGAGCAGAGAATAAACATAAAAGTTCTGTTTTAAGATAGGGAAAACAGCAACTGAAACTGAACAATGACCCGCAAACCAAATATCAAGCCATGAAATGGCAAGCTTCGATATTACTCAGACCTCAAAATGAAAATTTTTTTTTTGAAGTTGAAAAACGAAACTGATGCTGATAGCTTTCTTCGATGGTCAGGACATCCACAAAGAATTTGTTCTGCAAAGATGACAGTAAATTAAGAATACTACAGAGATATTTTGCATCATTTGTCTAAATGAATTCATTGAATAAGATCTCAATTTCAAAAACACTGAAGCTGGTTTCTTCTTTATGATAATGCGAGGCCTCATAGTCGATTAAAGTTACAGATTTTTTTGGCAAAATGAGGGATCCCTAAATTATACCATCCCTCCGTATTTCCCTAATTTGTCCCTACTTCCTTTTCCCAAAAATCAAATTAATGCTAAAAGGATAAAAATTTGGTGACACAGAGAATATCAAAAAATCCAACATGACTGGATCCAAGTGATTAAGGAAATCGTGGTATTAACTCAAGATAAGTTCAAAATGTGCTTCCAGAAGCTTTATGGCAGAGCACATAAGTTTGTAGCCTAAGGGAATTATTTTGAAAAATATTAAAACATATGTTTAATACCATGTACTTAAAATACTAAGGAAGTTCAAACTGCTCTTCACGGTATTAAACTTATAAATTAAAGGCCGCTAAAGGCTGAAGATGGCATGTACGTCGAAAGCGCTCCCAATGTATAATAAATATTGTTTTCGAATTTATTCAGTCTGCTCGTAAGTGCTGTTAACATAAAGAATTTATAAGTACCATGTGCTTTTTTTATATTTTTATTGCGACAGTCTGGGAATTTATCTTATCAGCAATGCAATATAGTTAAAATAACTATTATTATTAATTTAAGTAGAATAACACAATGAAAAGAGATAAGTTGTGTATGCAAAAATTTATGTAGATAATAAACAAATATAAGTATTAATATACATAATACAAATCAGGCTGTTGTATTTTTGATATATTATTATAAAATCACTTCTAGACTACCAGAGCTGAATCAGATTCTAAGCAATCGGATGAATTTCTCAATTAACAAGTATAAATATGTAACGTGTCAATCATAAAGTTTTTCCTGAATGCGAAGAATCCTATTAATTCTGTTAAGGTTTGGCTGATTAGAATTAAGACTGTACTTAATGCTATAGTAGATAAAAAGAGAAGTGGCAGTGGAGTCCTGACAGATACTATCTTTATATTCTTGTAGTCGTTTTGATGAAATGACTACAAGAACATAAACTACGTACTGTACATAATCTATAACTGTTATAACTGTTAATTAAATGTTTCGTCAAAATTTTACTGTTGTTTAGTGTTCTATTATGGAAATTATTCGTAAGTTAACAATGGATAATTTTCATTATAATATATGAAAATTATCCATATAATATCCGTAATAATATCTATATTAATATTAATATTCATATAATATCCGTATTAATATTATGAATATTTAATGATTTTAATTAGATTTATGTAACTGTTTGTTTTCCTCTTTATCTTAACTGTGATAATTTTGCTAAACTGCAAGTATGTTCATTAGTAAACTGCAGTCAAATAATATCATTGATAAAATTGTCTAATTTATTTTTATAAATTACTATTTAGAATTTTATTTTATGTAGACATAATATGTCACAAAAAAAATGCAAACTGACTAGCATTATCATGTAGAGTGATTCTAGTAAATCTGAGTCATTTTTCTATTATTTCAAACTAGCGAGTTTATACAAAAGCTTTGCATGTTTTGGAACAGCAAAGCTTTGTTGTTCGAAAACATTAAAAAGCTTTCAGTTTGATATATGGAAATCTATCTGCACGATAGCAATTTTACTCAGTAGATTTACATTTTTAAAATTGAATTTTATAAATTTTCTGTAATATATGTTATTAATATGCAAGAAAGGATGCAATTTGTCTTTGCCTAAATGAACTCTTAATCATAAAAGATAAAACAGGAAATGAAAATTCAATATTTTTCATTCATACTGGGTGGAGTGCCGTTTCCTTGACAAACTATATTTTTATATAACATAAAAGAATAAACTGTACAGATTCGGTTTCTACGAGCGAAAGAATAAAAGCATATATCCTATTCCTTAAAGTGATGTTTATCGGTAAAGCATTTTCAAATAAATATTGTTTACATAAAACACAAGTTTTAAAATAATCTGAACTTGAAATGCGAGAGGAAAATAACAAAATTGTAAATTTTTTTGCTGATAACATAACTTCTTTTTATAAAGTCTTGCATTCCCGTTAAAAAAAAAATAACCGAATGTAGTAATTTTATACATTTCTGGATTAACTAGAATATTTATTGCTCGTACATCAAATTGAAACCAAACACAGTTTTCATCAGGAACAACAAGATAGTAGAATGACAACAGGTCCAAATTTCAAGAATAATCTGCTAGAATTTACAGTCTTACTGCCAGAAAACATGTTGTGTAAAGGTAATATTTATGATCTGGGAGTGTGCATCTTAGATAAAATGTTGACTTTTTTTTTCTTCTTGCACCTGGGGTCATTGATTTTGAAATAATCTGAAAAATTTCAAGTTTAGGTGTTAGGCTGGCATCTATTTAATGAAAATACTGTGTGTAAATTATATATTAAGCACTGCTTGCTGTTAATCGGTATTTATTGATCCTGTCACATTAAAAATATACTTACGTCAAGTCGAAAACCATATATAGTAAAGAATCACTCTTAAATTTTTAGTATGATCAAACATATCGATAATTTTTGGAAAATTTCCAAACTTTCAAGTAAACTTTCTCTGTCCTTGTAAAAATGTGTAGGAGTACATTATCAAAAGCATACAAGTCAAACTACTATTATGGATTTTTTTTAACGCTTATATTATACTATTTATCACCATTTTTAAGTTAAAATATTATATTCTGTATCTAAGATACTGACAGTTTAGTAGATTTATTTTTGACAAAAAAGTTTTTCGTAATCTGTTATGATTTGATTATATATCAGTATTATTCTATCTAGCTGTCGAATGTTGAAGTCAGTAACCTCCTAACCTAAATATTTCCTTACTGACATATACACTGCATAATTTTTTATTATATTTACACTGTCGTGACATAGGTGTGATGTTATAAAACTTGACAATAAAATCAGAATAATTTAGATATTTTTGCTATATTCTATCCCTGTACTTGTTCAATGCTTTCAGAGTTCTGTAGATGCTTTAGTAGTACAGATAATAAATTTTCATTGATAATCTGAAATTTTTATTATATCAACGTACCTATAAGTTATGTTATCTACAGATGGTTTCGGATAACTAGTGTATATCTGCAGCATTTTCTATAATTTTATTTTTTAAGTTATCTTAAGAGTTTACAGAATTATGAAGATTAATCTTATGCCAAATTTTGCATCCTGGAGTATAATATTTAAGTATTCAGAACATAACAGTATTGGTATCATCTTATTTTTAACTGTGTCCCGATTCATAGTCTGTAGCAGATTTAGGAAGGAAAAAAATTCGTTTATGTTGCTATACAAACTATAAATAACGTCAATTAAAAACATAATTTTCTGTCTTCTAGAATTCGCTCGTGCTTCCTGTCCTGGATTGCAATTTAATTTGGGGTTTGATTGATACATGCCAGATAGTTATGTAAGTTGGCAATGTTTGATTTATGAATGCAGGCACGGAACAAAAGTTAAGTAGGTTGTAATATAACACAAAACAAAAAACGAGAGACGCTCTTTGGTAGTTTAAATCCGTAAGAATAGAACCAGCACTCTACTTGACTCATTTTCGACTGTCATCATTCATCATCGTGTTCTCTCAGACAGAACGCACCAAAATAACCATCAAGGGTGAGAGCTGATAGACCTTGAAAAGTTACAACTATTTCTCCCAATTTAAGTATGAAAAATATATTTACTTATTTGAAAAATTCCATTAAGATTTTTACACGCCGAAGTCGATTCTATAAATGTTAATGAGAAGTCAATGAAGGACACATCAAGGACTTTTGTATGGCCCAAAGGGATTCTTTGTAAATGTTGTCTTTTCTTTTTTATTTTTTTACACTCCAGTTTAATAACAAGACGGAACATCTCGGTGTCATCCCAGAACCGATAGCAACTTATTTTAGCTCTGAGCGCATGCAATCTTGCAAGATAAGAATAACACAATAACTCAATCAAAATTAGATAATGCTGCTTCTGGAAAAAAAAAAAAAAAGTGTAACATAAATATTTGAAATCTTCAAAGCTACAGTGATTTTTCTACTCCACCAAACTTCATTTTGGAATTTAAAAATTGTTTCTTTTTTTTTTTTTCCTCCTATTTTGTTTCATTCTACTTGTGTTTTTAACCCAATCTCTCAGAACAAAGTATCTAGTTTAGGATAAACGTTTTTTAAAGTTTCTTGTTTTAATAAACATATTACTCTGTCAGAGAGCATTGTTGGACTTCAGACAGTTTATCTCTGGCAAGAAATTCAAGGTAAGATTACCTGTTTTAAACCGTGGCATATATATATATATATATATATATATAAGATCATTATCTGGTTTGTTTCAGGAATATTTTAACAATTTCCGTTTAATATTTTATCTGGTAGAGATACCAAACAAAACTGGATATAAACGAGTGAATCGTCGTTTTGTGTTAGTCGCCCATTAAGTGCCTCCCTATGCATAAAACGAGTTTTTCTAGAACTTCCCCGTTGTGTTTTCGTGCCTGGCGTTCGTAAAGCTTTATAAATGCTTAATTTGTCGTTATTATAAATCACAGATAATGTCTATATATATATACGCACTTAATTAAAAAAAAAAGTATTTATCGTCGGGTCAATCATCGCATCTCTCAGTTTTTTTTGTGTTTTGCGAATTGCTTTTTTTTTTTTTTTACTAGATAATAGGTGTGTAACGGTGTGTAGAACGGTAATAAAACTCGTTGGAGGAGTGTTAAAATTGCTCTTTTTTTTTTTTATGCGACTAAAAATGTCGAGCGGATATAATTAGAGTCCCCCTATTCGACGGTAGCATTCCGTTCTGTTAGGTGTGTTCTTCAAGACGTAACACACACATCCTTTTCAGAATGGACACAGATAAATTGCCGAATTATATATTTTTCCTAGTTAGTTTCCGGCTTATTATAGATCTATTATAGTTTTTTATTTTTATTTTTTTTTACATAAATTTGTGTAGCTGTTTACGGAATTCTCAATACCTGTCACGCTTAGATAATACACGTTAAAGTTGCGCAATTTTTTTTATTTTTATCGGTTTTGCAACGATTAAATTTTTAAGCTGCAGAGAATTTCTGCTACATTTTGCGTTTCGAGACCGTATTATACAGCGTTAACGTAGCTATAGAATGGTCTGTAGCACACGCGAAGTTTTAGTGTGCATTCCGTGCGAAACGTTCGGAACGACCTTGTTTCAGTAATATAAAGAGGCAGAATTGAATCCGTACACAAGAATTTATGTAAACTTTCGACATAATTTTAGAACTGTAACAGCATCCGTGCCTGTTTCGTACGTTAGTTATGTTTACGTATTCTCTAAGATCCGAACTGTAATAGCATTCCGTTCTGTTTCGCGTATTTCCTCGAGGTATTTAAACACACAAGAAAAAAGAGTAAATCGAGATAGTTCGTAAATATAGCTCTTCACTTCCGTGACCAGGTAAAATCAGGTAAGATCCCCGAGGACACGTTTAGATGACACTTTTTTTTTTTTTTGCGGGACGCGCGGATTGTCGTCGAATTTTCAAGGACTTTTGCTGACCATAATTACGTTAGTGCATTTTTATCGTAATTAACCGATGGAAAGTAGGAGAAAATAGTTTTTTTTGGAGGTCGTTCGAGGCGGAAACTGGGAAGCAACTAGGTCAGTACAATAGGTGTGCCCGGCAGAAGATCCAAAACGAGAGAGACGTACACACAAACGTCCCACTATTTCGAATCTCAGCAGCATTGCGCCTGTGTTAAGTGTAAACTTCTTACCCCCGCCGCAGCAGTAAACAGGTTATGTTGCGTCACTCGAATAGTTAGGATTCCATTTTGTGAGGCTCTAGAAGGTGTAGCGTTATATCTCCTATTGTTTTCGGATATCGCAGACGTTTTTTCGAAGGTCGACCGGTTACAAAATGCGATCTACACAGCTCCGGAATCGAAACACATACTCCGACCATCGAATAAAACAAATTACAAACTTTAACAAAGAAAAGAAAAAAAAAAAAAAAAGGGAAGTTCGGTTTTATTAAAAGTCGGCGATTGACGCGAACCGTTTCGCACGTTACTCTACGCGATCGGCGCGTCGCCGCCGCCGCCGTCACAGGTTGCAAACAGGGTCACTCCTACTTCGTGTCACGTGGCATGACAAACAAGAAACCGAATAGGATAAAGGTATATCGGATGTTTCTTTTCGATACAGGTAAGAGATCTCGTAGCATTTTTACGCTGGTAAACGTTACGGTATTGTATAATTCGCACGTAATTTAAATCCTAAACAGTGTAACGGAAGATGCGTCCGGTTATTGTTATTTAACAATGGAAACGTTGCCCACTGATCGTGTAGTCCAGTCTCGCCGCTGACCTAGTATATACGTATATATAAATTGTGTATTCTTATAACGACGGCCTGGTGTTTACGTCCGTCTCACGATTGTTGGTACCTTTAACAAAAAAAAATGTAATTAACGGGTTTTAATTGAGAATTTTCTCCGTTAATTAATATAAAATTATTTATAATGGGTCAAGCATGTGTGACCCGACCTCTGACAACTGTTGACTTGTTTCGATTCAGTTATTCTTTCCGCGATTTAGATTCTCACAACTATCGACCCTGTTGTACGTCCTTCCGTATCGTGAGTGAGACGTAAAAATCCGTAATGAACGATAATCGCGCTATATCAGAAGTTGGCTTTAAAAAAATATATATAACGTAATGCACGGGATTTGACACTTGCGCATTCTAACAATCGTATTAATCCAGTGGCATTCCATAACTCTTTCGTCACTTACGGAAATTTTGCCAGTTGTAAACCTGATCTGCAAGCTCCAGTGCCTTCTCTTTTGCCATGCACATACAAATCCCTGTCTTAATTAAATGATGTTTTTTCTAATTAGGAGGAACGTTGAACTTGATTATGCAGTAATTTTTGTCACCTGTTGTTACTGAATGCCTTCCTGTTTATACTCAATAGAGCAGTAGTGTCTTTAATCTAACTCGACGACTAAATTTGGAATGAAGATGCTTCGGCCATACGTGTACTCCACCAAAGTACTTGTGTTATGCCTCGTTTTGTTTTATTTTAAGTAAATAAAACAAAACGAGGCGTAGTACAAGTTTATGTTAAAGGCCGAAAACATTTCTATGCAATAAATTTGTTTTTATTCCCATAAAAAAAAAAAAAAACTGCTTCGAATTGATTAGATTTTTGTTAAGAATACAGGATAAATTTACTTACCCTGTATTCTTACTTGATTATGCAGTAATTTTTGTCACTTGTTGTTACCGAATGCCTTCCTGTTTATACTCGATAGAGCATTAGTGTCTTTAGATCTAGCCTAACTGAATACCTCGATAACTAAATTTGAAATGAAGATGCTTCAGCCATATGTGTACTCAACGAAAGTACTTACTTTGTTTTATTTTAAGTAAATAAAACGAGGCATAACACAAGTACTTTCGTTGAGTACACGTGTGGCTGAAGCATCTTCATTCCAAATTTAGTTATCGAGGTATTCAGTTAGGCTAGATCTAAAGACACTACTGCTCTATTGAATATAAACAGGAAGGCATTCGGTAACAACAGGTGACAAAAATTACTGCATAAAAATACAGGATAATTAAACTTATCCTGTATTCTTAACTAAAATCTAATCAATTCAAAACATTTTTTTTTATGGGAACAAAAACAAATTTATTGCATAGAAAAATGTTTTCGGCCTTTAACATAAAGCCTTCTTTGGTTATGATGGTTTCATTTTGCTTTTTATTTGAAGAAACTCTTAAAAACTGAAAACATTTCTACATGATTAATTTATATACTTAAATATATCACATAGCACCTGTATACTTTAAAAATTAAGCAGATCAGAGTTTCATTTTGTTAACTCCAGTTTAATTTTTGTGCAAAAAACAAACATATTTTATATCTTGATAATGTTCTCTCAATGCACCTTGCTACAAAGTTTGTTTAATGATGTCAGCACCTTGCAGCGGAATCAGCTGCCAAACGGATTAAGAAATATAAATGATTAATGATGTTACTTACGTGCGGTTTGATATAAGTCTGCCTCTTTTTCTTTTCCTCTATTTTTTATAACGATATTTGCTCGTTTTTTAAAAATAAACATAAATACTTGACCTAATTTATTTTTAATCTTCTTACATCTATGTCAATATTAAATATGATATTATTAGAAGAATTTAATCTGTGGAAGTTTTTTAAAATTTAATTGTGTGTTCATTTTTTGCAGAATGCATTTCAGAGTATCGAATATTTCTAAATAATTGCACTGCATGAATTTATTAACGAGTTAATTAAAAATTAAGTTTCTTAGGAGCTCAATCTCCATATACTGTTTTTATGTAGTCGTATTTTGTAGTTTTTTTATTGTATTCTATTGATCCAGTTTTTGTTATGAAAAATAGGTTCATTATATATTATAAAAGACATTATTAGAAGTTTTTATTGTTCATAGGCTTTCTTTCTTGTTGTAACAAATAGATAAAAGTTGTTATAGCTAGGAATGATATTCATATATTATAAAGAGTAAATGTGAATTTTATGATTTCAGTTATCGAAAAGTCTATTGTGCATAAGTGTATGATCGATGAAAATTTCTCTGTTGTCGGAAATTGCTCGCCGATCATCATCTGTTATCTCGATACGTCCATAAATACATAGATTGAGATAATGGTTGCCATTATCTCAATTTGTGCGGTTACAGAAGTCGATTCTTTGCCTTATTGAAGTTCTAAATTGTCTTATTATTTTTAGTATGATCTAATTATTATTTCTTCTCTAACTCATTTGGAAAATCGCCTTTTTGTAAACAGTGTTAAGACGTAAAAGTAAATGTTTTCTTTTATGATGATAACTGGAATAGTTGAAATTTTTCTGATTGTTTTGATTGATATATTTGTGATATGTTCAAGGACATTGTTGACTTTTTTTTTGCAACATTTTTTTGTTTTTAATTTTTTATATTGTACTTTTAAGAAAATAAATGTTAAATTTTGCATAAAAATGCAGTGAATTATTCATAAAATTATAATTTTGCCAACTAGTCAGTCAAGTTTCATTGTGAAATAGCATAGAGCCTATACACCTGAACATATATGTGAGGTTAGGATGCATATTTGGAATTATTACGTTAGAATTATTTTTCTGCAGTAGTTCATTAACAAAATATAATGGAGAGAGATACACAGTAAAATTACCGGACCTTGTTATAAACTAGTTTTTGTAATAAATGTTTATAATAGATTTAGCCCATTTAATACAGCGGTCTTAATTGCAAAAAATTTCAGAGTCCTCATTTCTTTTGTTTTCCTATCGTTGTGTGTATAAGTGTTATAGACTGTAAATTAAAACCTACTTAACAAATTTTACTTCCTGAAAAATAATTTGCACGTTTTCAGTACTAGTTTAAAAATTAAATATTCGAAACGTTTAAACCGTAAAAACTTCGTTACTTACATTTTAGAATATACGAGATCTAATTTTTAACGTGTCTGTTAAAATATGCTTGAAAAAAAAATAAAAAAATGAAATCATTTAAGTGTAGTTTAAGAAAGTGTGAACTAGATTCTGAATATTATAAAAAATTATATATATATTCGTTTTATAAATAAACAAAAATTACTCATTCGAGTGAAAAAATTTCCATGTTAATAAATAAAATGCCATTTGTTTAAAGGTTTATGGTTGCTATATATAAATTTAGATAGTCGTTTTTAAATATAGATATATAATCACTTAACAATTCATTGTTTTATTGTTAATGCAGAGAGAGAGAGAGAGAGACGAAAAAATCTGTTCTTTCGAATTTATTCTTAAAAAGTCGAGAATTTTAAAATTACACAAGATCGAATGCTGATTATGTTATCAGCGATATATCAAGGAAAACTTTGCATTCTGCATAAAACATTAATGTAAGATTTTTTTTTTTTTTTTATCAGTACTACTACATGAAAATATCTAGGCTCCATTATGTAACAAAACTGAAACAGTCTGTGTAAAAAAAAATTCTTTAGAATGCAAACTATGTTCTAAAACTATTTGTGTTAGATAAAGATTGATCGTATTAATCTTTTTTTTAATTATTATGTATTAAAAATGCATAAAATTCTATTAAATAGAGATGAACAGTAATTATTTATCCACATTTTTTATAAATTATTATTGAATTTTCACTAGTAATGTTGACTTGTAGTGTTTTTTTCCATTGTCATAAATTCAGTTCTAGGAAATTACTGTATGTAACAATCGAATGAACTAATATATAATCTTGTAGAGTTCTTATATCTTATTGTAATGATTGTTTTAGTTTTACATATATATATGCATAAGTCTGTAACCTATTTTTTTTTTTTTTTAATTGTCAACATAAAGAATATAATTATGGATTGTACATATAGTTTTTCATGTATTTTCAATGCTAATTTTAAAATGAAACATATTGTGATGTTTAAAAAACTGACAGATTAATAACTTAGATATTTAATAACTATATTCATAAACCTGATTATTAGTTTTAAATTGAATTGTGTAGTTTTTCTCGGCAGAGTATTAATTACTGTATACTGAAAATTCTCACAGCGATTGACTCTTTAATAACAATATATATACATTGATAATTACAATGTATAAATCGAATCCAGAATATTTTATATTCATTTTTTTTTATTTCGAAATTAAATATTGCTGGAATTTTGAGAATTTGAATATAATAGCAGTCGATAATATGGATGTTACACAACTCGTATGTATCAATTTTGATTATTTCAGATGTTTGATGAACATTAATAAATTAAAATAATAAATATCACGAGTTAGTTTAAATAAAACAATTGGTTTGTGACTACTACCACCGTTGTAAACAATGTACATTATCATCAGTTACTTTAATTTTTTTTTTATCAATGTACTAATCAGAAATATTTCTCATATCTAAACAAATTTTGAATATATTTATCTATAGCTCAAAAATTAAATATTTTGAATAATTTTAATAATTATTTGAATTTATATCGAAAGTTTTGCTTTCGAGTTTTTTATTGTATGAAAGTTGATACTGTTGTTTATTAATTTGAATTTTCCATAATATTAACAGACACATTCATAAAAATGCCAATAAAATGTGCATTTGTGTGACATAATTCTTAGAATAATTCAAATTACATAATTATTCTAAATTACATAATTATATAATATTTTGGTTTCTTTTCCTAATATGATAGTCACATATACTGCCTTATACTGTTACGTAATCTGTATATGGAGTAAAGCGATCGTAAAATACTGTATAATTAAGATATCGAGAGAATATAAATAAGTCAAAAAATCGAATTTGGGTGTTTCGTATTTTGTAATGCCATCAGAGAAATGGCAAAAAGCTTATTATTGAATATTTTATTCTAAACGCATCTCCATTTATCAATATTCTGGTTTTATGTTTTTATTTATATGATGTTTGCAAACTGACACATCTAATAAATAATTTATTAACACTTATAAGGAAAATTTATCTGATTAGATTTTACGTTTGACCGTGGCTTTTATCCAAAACTTGAACTTGATTAGTCATTTTCATGAATATTATTAAATTAAATATATTCAACTGTTTTAATTAATAATTATAAAAAATATATTTACACTATGGATTTCAAATGAAAATTCTAATAAAACTGTCATTACAGTTTTTATTTATCTCTTAAAAAAATTTATTATAATTTAAATTGACCGTCAGATTTATCCAATTCGTTTGCCTACATTTTATTTTAAATAAGAACGAAGATTTTAATCTAGTAACGAAAGTATATAGTAGTAATTTATTAATTTATTCGTCGTCAGTTAATGTAATTTTTGTTACAAAAAAAAAACCAACTGAATTTAAATTTTATTTACTGATCGATTATCTAAAACATAGTAAAAATTAAATAATGTATGTCGAATATCATGACGCCTAATTTTATTATTTTAGACTGTATAATGAACCATGCCTGGTGTCATTGATGGTCAACCATATTGGGAAGAACAAGATTCACAAATAAGGTAATTTTTTATATCAAGAATGACGGTTTAAATAAACAAGTCAAAATTCATTACTTTTTTTTTACAAATAAGATTTCATAAATAAATGAAATATTTATGCAGAATTATATTCAATCTTTTATAAATGTTATAATTTAATAAAAAAAAATATATAAATGATAATACATAATTATATATATATTAATTAAATATAGCTAATGATATAAAATTTTCATAAATTAAAAGATATGAATAATAATGATTTTAGAGGATTTGGTTCTCGTTCTCACCAAAGAGCTATGTCCCCTTACCATCATGGTAATGAAAAAATGGTATCCAGGTCTCATCATTCTAACGGATATGGTTCAGGTAATATTACAAATATTTAATTTAATACAATTTATGTAAATTTATAGATTACTTTTTAAAAATTAATCCATAATTTTAATAAATCAGAATAAAATTAAAATATTTATACAATAATTATTTTTTTTAAGTTTAAATTATTATCAGAATTTTCTTATATATATATATATATTTAATTCTAAAATTAGATCTATCTTTAAAAATAATAACTCCAGTTATCACTAGAATCTTAAAGAAATAAACTATATAATTAAATAACAGCACTTTTTGCAGTTGTGAAAAAATTTTTTAACACCGTAAATTTTTATTTGGTAGCTAACGTTTTCGGTACAAGTATACCATCGTCAGGCTACAAACTTTCATAAACTAAGAACTTTGAACAGTTAACAGTTTTATGTTTTTTTTTATGAAAGTTTGTAGCCTGATGATGGTATACTTGTACCAAAAACGTTAGCTACCAAATAAAAATTTACGGTATTAAAAGTTTTTTTTTCACAACTGCAAAAAGTGCTGTTATCTAATTATAGTTTAAGAAAGTGAATAAACAGTTTGTTCGAAAGTATCTTAAAGAAATGTTATAAATTTTTGTATAAATAAATTTAAGAATCAAATATATACTTTAATGAAGTACTTAAAGGCTTTTATTCATCATTAATAAGTTACCAAATTGTTTTTATCTTTTGCTTTTTAATTTTTAATCTGTTAACTGTGATTGTTTGTGAAAAGAATATTAATATCTACCAATAAATTATTTTTTTTATAAATTCAGTATATTAAAATAAGTTGTAAAATTTAAACAGTTTTATCAATAATTATAAAATTAATATTATCAGAGTAAAATTTAAAAATTTTCCGAATTCCATGTATATTTTATCGTTTTTATTTAAATTATCTCTAAAAAAAACATTAATTTTTAATATCAATCATAGCTTTTATCAGAAATCATTTTCGGCATTTATCTTTAAACAAGAGTAACACAGAACTCAATCTATAATATATTATGTTGTTAGTAAATTAATATATATAATAATAATTGTTAATAATATATATTTTTAAATATCAGATTGCAGTAGGATTACTGTATTTAGAACTTAATTTAATTATTATAGTTTATAGATATAAAAAAAAATATATCTATTGAAAATTTGAACAGAATATCATAATTTGAAAAACAGTAATAAAATATATAAAATTATTTTATATACGAGCGTAAAATAAAATATTTTAAATATAGTATTAACTAGGTTTTTTTTCCTAAAACAAAACAATAACACGAAATATTGCTTCAAAATCAGGGTGTAACTTAGTTGAAAACGTATAGGTGTTTCTTTTTAGTACTGTAAACAAACCTTACCTTTTTAAGATTATATAAATGTGACTCATAGTGTTATTTTGTATTTTATGCAAACTCATTCAATTTAAAAAATAAAAAAGCTTAAAGATTAATAAATATTTAAAATTTCTATATATTTAAATCTTTTATTCTCTTTATGTTATGACTGCAAAAAAACTGATTTATTTTCTGTATTTAGATCATCATAGCGAATCAAATGATGATGGTGCAACTTATCTATTAGAACATTTGGCAACATTTTCAGTAGGAAATCAATATGGTAAGATGATAAAATCTATTTGAAAATGAAAAATCTTAATAATTGTTTTAAGTTTTTGCAATCCGTTTTAAGATTAATTCTGCAAAAATCTCTTTATAACTAATCTTGACCTATTTGCACTCAAAGAGGCCCCTATTATCAGGACATTCACAAGGAAATTGCCAAAGGTTATTTCTTTGATAGGAAATATTTAATAGGCCAAAAGTTAATGAAATTTACTTTATCCCCTTTATTGTAATTTCAAATTTGCTTAATTTTATTGAAAAGAAATTTTAAAATATTAATAAAATTAAAATAAAATCACTTAAACAAAAATGTACCGGCTGGCTAAAAAAAAAAAAAAAATGAATTTTTTTATTTATTTTAACTAAGGTATTGGATTTTGTAGAATCAAAATTATTTATTAATATAATTAAACTTCGGATATTTTAAATTTGAAATATATAAAGTCATAATTTTTTAAAATATTTTTCTTTTTCAAACTAAATTTAACAGAAGTATTTAAAAATAGATTATATTCTTTATTTTGTATATTAAAAATATAATTAAGTCTAATATATTTGTTTTAGTTGTTATGATATTCTATATTTATTTATATTAACGGAACAGATTCTGTTAAAAGTTGTATTGATCATCATAATAGATTTATCACTGTGAAGAAGCTACTTTTTGGTTGAAATTATAAATAATTTTAATTTTTTCCTATTCTCTTTAGTAAGTTTTAGAATAATAAACCATTTAAATACATTGATATTATGATATTAATTACATGATAAATATCACATAATACTGATAGTTTTCTTTTCTTTTTTTTTATAAGACTAAACTATAATCAGATTACTATACTAAAGTCTAGAGTCTCTCTTAAATTTGATATTTATAAAATTGATATTTATTATGAGTTTCACAACAGTTTTATTTTATATAATAATCTATATTTTATATTAAATATTCATTAATAAGCATAAAATTATTTATAAAATTCATAAGAAATTATTTATTTGAAAACAAATAACTTTTATGCTTACTCTAAGTAAATTGTTTTTTTTATTGAATATTATATGGAATCAAACAGTTAACAAGAAAAAGCCAGATAATCGTGTTTTGTTATATATATTATTATACCATAGTATGATCTTAATTTGCAACAAGATTATGCTGTTCCAAATATTTATTATTTATAATATAAATAAACTTTATATCTTTCAGTATTTTTTGAAATAGAATTATTATTTATTATGAATATTTTTAGGTTTGGTTGCACCAAAAGATGGACTTAGACGTTTGTTACAGATGGAAAAATCTAGCGGAATTTGGACCCAAAAAATGCAAATGAGATTAGAAAGAAATTGGGTTATAATCATAGATTATGAAAATGGAGTAAGTATCAAAAAGACAAGATCCTCCTTCTCCTCTTTATTTTAAATCTTGTTAATTTGTTTAACAAATAATTTTTTTTTTTTTTTGCTTTAATGCTTTAAGTATTTCTTTCATTTTATATTTAAATCTATATTTTATTTTAATAAAGCATTAAAAATGATTTATGTTTTCACTATATGGCAGAAAATATCCATCAAAGAAATGTTTTTTCCTATAGTTTTATTATAAATTTTATTAATATTATATTCTAAAAATTAAAAAAATTTTATGTTTATACTGATTATTATAAATATTTCGTAAATAAGAAAATATCAAAATTATGTCTCACTTTCATTTTTGATTAGTATAATAATGATGATAATATTTAATAAAATAATGTAAGAAATATTTTATAAATAAAAAATTACTACATCTTCACATTTATCATTTTTTATTTCTTAATAAAAAAAATATATTCTTAGTTTTTCTTTAAAAATAACAAAAATTACTGTTAAAAATTAGTGTTTTTAATGATAAACGAGTTAAATATAATGCTTAATAAATTAAGATAATTAAAAATAAATAAATAATGAATTTTGTTTTTATTTCAAACTTCTTCGTTTTTCACAAACTAACGTAACTTTTTAAATAAAAAGGTGATTTAAAAATTTTTCTTTATAGGATATAGTGGAAAGATTTCCAATGAGTTTAATAAGTGATCCAACAGCATACACAAGTGATGGAAGAAGAGAATTATATAATAATATTCTGATATTTATTGTGAGGGAGGATCCGAAAAGTAAAAGCCATAATCCTTCTGAAATGCATATCTTTCAATGTGCTCAAGTTTCAGTAAGTTTACAAAAAAATGTTAAATATTCACAACACATTAGAATCATTTTTACTTAAAATAATAGTATTATTGCAATAGAAATAAATAAATTAAAATTATACACAAATGTTAATACTAAATTTGAACGTTCCATAATAATTTTGAAGTTTGAATCTTAAAAGTTGTATGTAGAGTTTATTTACTTAATACGTTTTTAAAAATAATATATAGATATAAATATAAATGTTTTAATCAAACAAATTTTTTAGGCCCAAGATGTTGTAGATGAAATAAAAATGTTTATGAGTGGAAAAACAAAAGCAAGGTAACAATAATTATGTACAAAATTCATACTGTTATAATTGTAATGATATATCAAAAGTACAAAATTCTTATAAATATCTCATCAGATTAATATAATATTGTAATATAAAATGCTTATCTTAGATGTTGGATGGGTTCAACGTTCAATGATACTTGCCAGCTTTAAATAAGATAAAATAGAAAGATGAAATATTTAATGTAATGGCAGGCTTATATTACAGATATAAAGATAATATGAGACAACTCCCTCCACCTCCAAGTAATCCTCCACCTGATCCTCCCGTAAATGGTCTATCAGGTATTAGCGTCAGAGAACAAGTTAATATGTTTAATGCTGCTGCTGCTGCTGCAAATTCTCATTGTAAGTAAAAACAACAATGATGATAATTTTTGCATTATATATTCTATATATGAAATTTCTTGAAGTCTAAAAAAAAATTAATTTTCCCATTACCAATTTTTTAAAATAATAATCCAGATTCACCACATCGAGAAATAAATTATCCCCAACAGAGAATAGAAAGGAGTGGAAGAGATTTATATGTACGCGAATCGAATGATGAAACTAGTTCAACCACTAGTGAGAAATATGAACAAGATGTGGTAAACATAATTACATAAGAATAATTTTGATCATGCTGCATTATATAAAGTATTATTCAATAAATAAAGAAATTCATTTCAGGCAATTTTAAATCACTGTTTTGATGACATTGAGAGGTTTATAGCTAGATTACAACATGCTGCTGCAGCTTATAAAGAACTGGAACGTCGACAGAAAAACCGAAAAAATAAAAAGAAAGATATGGGCGGTAAATTAAATTTTATGATAAAAAGATGAAAACAGTTCTAATAAAAATTTAATAATGCTTTTTCTGTTATAATAAAGTTGTTTAATTTATACTTTAATAACAATTTTATAGATGGCATGTTAAGTATGAGAGCAAAACCTCCACCCGAAAGAGAATTTATAGATATTTTACAGAAATTCAAATTATCTTTTAATTTATTGGTAAGTTTATTAAAGTAAAAATATATGATGACTTATAAAAGATAATTATCTTCTAAGTTATATTATTGCAAATCTCCAAGTAATGGATATTGCAATATTTACATTCTATGTTGTTATATTTAATATTAATATACAGTATAGTAATACCCTGACTTACATAAACTCGACTTATGCAAATTCAGAGATTCATAACTTCTCATCATGCCCCCTCGCCCATTTGTTTGTTTCACAATTACATAGTGTATATATGTGTGTGTATGTATGTATGTACAGTTTGTTTCAAATATCTTGGCCGGCCTCTGTGCATAACGAAAGTGGCGTAGGCTCTGAAAGATTGACTTCACCGGCTTTGTGAAATGTTTGGGGCTAAAAGTGAACTAAAAGGAACAATATAGTTAACAAAAGAACCATTTTATGAAGCAATGAACTCGTATTGTTATTGCGCATGTCCTTTCCCTTGACCAAGATATTTGAAACGACCTGTATGTATGTATGTGCATATTTCATTTGCTGATTTGTTGATTGAGTCTTTAATCACAACTACATATTATAAACTTTTATAATTTGTTGTTTTCTTTGTAATAAAAAGCCAGTTAAGAATCTAATACATATGTATGTGAAATTAGATTTGGGAATCTTTAGTTATTCCGACTTACATAATTTTAGACTTATGTTATACTTCCCAGTCCCACCTATTACGTAACTCCGGGATATTACTGTATTGCTTTTAAAGTTTTAAAATGAAAATTTAGTTAAATTTTATTATAACTGATTATAATTTTTTAAAATTAATTAAGAAAGATTAAAGTACATATAAAATTGAGAAATAATGATATTTTTTTTTTTTTTAAAGGCAAAATTAAAAAGCCACATACATGATCCAAATGCTCCAGAATTGGTACATTTCTTGTTTACTCCATTGGCTTTGATTATAGATGCAGCTAAAGATTCCAATTATAGTACCAATTTAGCTTCCAAGGTAATTACGCCATTGTTGACTCGTGATTCAATTGAATTGTTAACAAATTGTTGTACTTCTAAAGAAACTGATCTGTGGCATAGTTTAGGAGAGCCATGGATAATACCTAGGTAAGAAAATATTCTATAATTAAGACATTTTTTTAATTTATTCAATAATAATTTAATAATTTATCTAATAAATATAAGTTGTAATAATTTGTATCATTTATTTATACAATATTTTCGATACTTATTTTTTGGATTATTCAGGAAAATGCACAATATTTGTTCATATAATCTTTCTCTTCATAATTTAGGAAAGAAAGTTAAATAAAAAGTTTATGTAATTTCCTTTCCTTGATTATTATTGAATTGCATGAATAAAGACTATAAAGTTTCAAAAAAATCATTTTGAATCTCCTCTAAAGAAATATGTTTAACACTTTGCACTCCAGACCAGTTTTCTTGTTAGCTCTACTTAAATTTTTAGCATTTTTCACTGTAACTTATTTTCTTTTCAAAATTTTTTTTAACAAAAATTAGTAGTTTTGTAAAAGAAGTTATAATTTACAAGATAGATGATTTTTTTTTAATATTTACTTAAACAATTTTAAAAAATCATCAATTTTCCAAATTCTCGGAAAAAAAGAAACGAAATTTTTCTGATTTTCTTATCAGACAATCAATTTTTTTAGTATTATTGTCTCTGTAATATGTTTTATATCATATACTAATAAAATTGTATTATATTTGTAAAATTTTTTCAATTAATGGAATTTTCTTATTTTAGTTGATGTCAAAATTACATTGTTTGATTGATTATAATAATGTCATTTCCCTTGTTTCAAAACTATCAGATAATGTTCACTCAAAACTCAGAAAATGTTTCAGAACTCAAAAAACTATCAATGAAAATGTTTATCTGATAAATGTTTTCACTGATAGTTTTTTTGAATTTTTGAATCAAATCAATATAACACATATGTTGTTCTATTCGATTTTTAAATAATAATGTGTTTAATTAATAATGTTGTTAAGTCTTACATAATATATACATATATATATAATATAAGTACAGCTGATGAGGTTTGAACAGTTCAAAAACGTTTCTATGTTTAACTGCTAACTGTAAAAGTTTTATCATATCAATAGCCTATCTAACAAGGAGAGGGCCAGACGTTGTCATCACCGATTTTGTTCAAACT
>WUQG02124124.1:0-24750 GCA_011317285.2 Androctonus mauritanicus | reverse complement strand
ATCCTCCAAAATACAATTCAATTTTTACTATATCACCTATACGTCACATTACAACTTTGACAATTCCTTTCTCTTGGTGCTTACCTCAATCTCAGGACAATTGGTAGGTAGTTGATCTCTCCTAGCGGCTTCATCAGTATTTATTGTGACAGTACATGACTGGCACACACTACAAATTAATTTACATACAACATCTCATAACTTAGTTTGTTTTCTAGTTAGACATTTAAACATTCATGTCATGGTCTTTTAACTAAAATAATCCTACTGACAATGTGACTATACTGACCATTCTTCAAATCCAATTCAGAATCAGTACTAATCTGCATACCACTAAACAATGACAATCATTTCCAAAATGGTGGCAAGTTTGAATGTTCATTAGGATTGTGGGGAGAGGAAATGGACCATCTCAACTAAAAAAAAGATTAAAACCCAAGTTTAAACTAAAGGAAGAGAGAAGAGGTAGAAAAGAGATCCACATCTCACAGTATATAAAGCTTTTATAGTACTTTTGGAGTCAAAAATAACAGCAGTATCTGAGTTACAAACAGCTCAATTTACAAACAAAACTTATATACAAATTATATCAATTACGTTCATAACTAGAGAAGCACCTATATATATATATTATACTAAACAGTCTATTAATAATAATACTTTATTTAGAATTAAATAAATCAATTTATTATTATTATATAATTACTAAATTAGTATGATTATAGATAAATAATTAAAATAGAAAAATTTTATTGTATTTTAGTAAATGATGATAAAGCTGGAAATAATTAAATTAGATTTATCTGATAATAGAAATTCAGCTGGAATATAATATAATATATATGTAAGTCAGGCATCTCTTATTTTATGAAGATAATTCATTCTTTGAAAAAAATTACTCATCAGATGGAAACTTGGAAAATGAAAACTCAATTCCCATTAGTTATACCATATTTAGTTTAGTTTATAATTGGTTCTTGTGTTACAAAAAGTCAGACATTTTATTTAGTGTTTAATTATGGTATTTAGTTTCTTAGTTTGTGAATATTAAATTTATTTTAATATCCCAAAAACATTATTAAATTTATTTTAATGTATGTTATATAATAATAATTTATAGTTCTTATTGTTATTTAGACTGTTCTATACAATTTGACTATGAATTTCTAAGCCACTAAATGCCATAGAATTTTTGAATTTAAGTTTAGTGGAGCAATAAAAAAACAAATCATTTTGACTTTTATTTATTATTTAAAAATTATAAAATTTTTTCAAATATTGATTTTAAATTTATCCATAATTCTTAAAAATTTTTGATTCTGATAAATTATTTGTTAAAATAAATATCTAGAAATTAGAACTTAATAATATTTAAAAAATTCATCATCGTCTGTTTAAAACATTAATTATGAAAAATTTAATGATACAAATTCATTCATTCATTTAAAGGATTATATCATATAAAGTTTACATTTTCTGACAGTGGCAAAATGTTATAATAGTGAAATATGTTGGTAATTATAATTTGTATAAAATTATATCATTTGATAGCAATCAGTGTTTTTATGCCATTAAATAGTTTTATTATATAGTAATGAATATAATTTTAATAGTTAATGGCATATAACAGTAAATGTGGTACAGTATAAAATATATTTAATACAATTATTGAAAAGAAAAACAAAAGAAAAATCATAAAAAGAATCAATTATTCAAATTATTAAATTGATTATAGAACATTTAAAAAATAGAATTTTTTAATGCAATAATCACTCTCTAATCCATATTATTATTTTATAGAACAAAATATAATCATTGAATTATAACAAATTATTACAGATCAATCAATGTTGAAATTTCTTCATAAAAACAAAAATTCATAAAACGAGGAAGACCTATATTATTTTTCATATCAATTTAATACCTCTAGTTTATCATTTTGTATTTTCCTATTTCTATATAAATAATATTTTGTAATTTAATTCCAAGATTTCATTTCATTATTTGAAAAACAAACTTATTGGTTAATTATAGACATAACGGTTTTAAATAAGAACCAAATCTAAAAGTATATTATTAAACAAATGAAACATGGAGTGTCTCAGTTATTATTTATATTGTATTGATTCAAATCAGATTACAGGTAGTTCTTGACTTAAAACTACTCATACAATGGTGACATAATCAGTAAATTCTATGATTAGTCAATGCAATTCCATAGGTTTGAGTCTCTGACTCAATGATCAGATATATGGAAAACATCCTTTTTTGTGCCTGGTTCTTGTAGTTTTGTGTTCTTTATGTTTATTATGTTACTAGGTAATGCTTTCTAGTTAATTTCTCACTACTAGTAAACATTAGTAGTGAGAAATCTATAAATTTGAAACTACTACTTAAAGTTATATATAATTAGAAATAAATATAAAAATTATGCAAAACATATAAAAAATATTAATACAATACACCTAATAATTATTTTTTAATATGTTAAATATTTTTTTTTAATCTGGCAATTGAGATGATAGCTTATGACCTCTAGACTTTGAAATTATGTTTATAGAAATAGAAGGATAGAATGGCTTTCTGTAAAGTCATGTGGCATAAAAATCATCTTTGTTAATCCAGACATCTAGAAAATGTATTTATCTTTTACTGTGTTGCTTCAATTCTAACTTAAGGCCATAGTTGATTTATGAGTTCTTACTTTGAGTTGTTCTTGAAGTAAGCTCAAAGTCAAGAACTACCTGTATATTATGCAGTGTGTTTGTCATTACTAATATATACACTTCCATGTTCTTTGTGCATGCACTAGATGATTCTGCTATAGGAGGTAATATACATTGTTTATCAAGATGCTTTCTCTATAACTGAAATGTTGATGGATTCCATTTTTATTCATACTGTGTATTTTCATCATTGGATAGACATATTGCATGAACTGTCAATGTAGTGTGATTAGTGTATTTCATGTGGCCACAACAAATATATCTTAGATGTCTGCTTATAAGTTGAATTATTGTTAGTACTGGTAATTTTATGCCACAAAAATATTCTTTTTTAAGATTTTTTTAAACTGAGTATTTTTATTAAGATTCTGTTCAATAATTTAATGTTAATAGTATCATATATATATTATAATTTATAAATGACTATTTTTAAGTATCTGAATTTCATGTTTTAATATTTCAATTTATAGTTATAATCCAAAATATGCCTAATTACATATCAGTTTAAAATTGAACAGATATGAATATAATTTTATAAAAAAATATATGTGAAATTATTATATATCTTTACTATTTAGGTACGCCATGTCCCTATACTTTTTTGTATAATAATTGGCATCATTGTAATTGGAGGTTTCTGCTTATGCTATTATATGGTTTGGGTATTATTTGAGTAAGTTAAAATTTTTAATATTTTTAATTATAAAATAAAAGTTCATAAATCAAAATATCATAGGTTTACTATATTAAGTTTTAAAAAATTAGTTACTATTTTGTTTCAAAATGGTAACCAATTATTCTGCAGTTTATTACTTTTTATTAGTAAATATTTTTTAAACCTTTCAAATTTTTACTCTTAATACATTTATAAATAATTATATTTAAATTTGCTTAATAAACTATTTAAATTTTCCATATTTTTCTTTGAATATTTTTAAGCAGTTCTGTTGCTTTTTTTTTAAGTTTTCTTAGTACATTCTTTAATTTATTAATGCCAAACTTTAAAACTATTAATTATTAAGAGTTTAATTTAATCTTTTCTATTTTTGCATAATTATTTTCATTATAACTTTAAATAACTCCACACTAATGGCAGTTGTGCTCAACTTAAAATAACTCTTTATTCCCTAACGTTTTCGGCAAAATACAAACTTGCCATCCTCAGGGCTCAACGACAAAGTACATAAGAACTTTGAAATATTCAAAACTTTGAATATTTTTATTTCCAAGTTCTTATGTACTTTGTCGTTGAGCCCTGAGGATGGCAAGTTTGTATTTTGCCAAAAACGTTAGGAAATAAAGAGTTATTTTAAGTTGAGCACAACTGCCATTAGTGTGGAGTTATTTAAAGTTATATTATTAGTGATTAAGGCAGTATAATAATAATACTAATTATTTTCATTATTCTTTGGAATAATCTTTATATTGTCCAGGATAATGGTAATTTAAATCATGATCTTGAATTTATTTACTATGAAATAACGAAATATATTATTAGATGAAATATGTGGTATTTCATTTAATATGCTATTAGATGAAATCACACCTATGCCGGGTAATCCAGAAATCCAGAGTTTAATATATCAAGCATTATAACTGCAAGATTACATGATGATCACAAATATATTAATGATTTTTAAGTCATTATACATTTTATAGTCTTTAATAATTAAACTATAAAATATATAATTGCTGAATGAAAATATAGAACAGTGTATTAAATATACATGAATGAATTGGAATACTCTAAATTGGAGACATGTAAAGTATGTTTGAAATCATTTTTTTTATTTCATATTATGAAATTAATATGAGATTTTTACTAATTCTTTAGGTTTTATTAAAGAATCATATCTTGATTAGCTTCTTGTTCTAAAAAAGTCACCTGTTTGAAAAAGAAAAAATAAATCTTAGCAAAAATTATAAAAAAATATGAAATTTAATCCTGGCAGCAAATTGAAAAAATTAACAAATAAATATCATACTATGCATCAAATTATTGTTCTATTTTTATAATAAATAAACATTCCAGAAATTTTTAAAAATATTCAATCAGAGAATGTTATGTAATAATTACAAAATTAAGGCCAAAATAAATTCCAGTATAATAAAAATATCAAAAATAAGTGTGATGAAAAATTTGTGCAAAATTAAAATAATAAACTTATCAATTTGAAACAGCAAATAATTTTGTTATATCATCTTTTAGATTGCATCTTTGTTGATAAAAATAATATTTATATATATATATAAACAAATAAATATTTAGGATAGGTTTTTGTTTAATATCACTTCAGTTAACATTGCCACAAAAAACTAAATTAATTAAAAATTTAAGGCAATAAAATGGAATAACATCTTAGTTTTACATTTCATAATAGAAAAAAAATGAGATGAAAACTTATGGTTACCTTGTTTTCTATAGTTATTATATATTGTATAAACAATATATTAGACTATAAGCACACAAGATGTTCAGAGTCTAATTAGTTAAGTAAAAGCACTTCAGCTTTCTAATCAGAGGACCCAGGATTGAACTAGGAAAAAAATTTGAAATTTATTATTATTTATATAATGCTAGGCTCATCAATCCCCATCCTAAACAATTCAATAGGTCACCTATTTGTAGAAGCTTATGATAAGCATAGCTCTTTAGTGATTAGCAAATGATTGAGAATTTGAACTAAAAAACAAACCATGGTCATAAAAGACAGAATTCACAAATGCTATTAGAAAATAACCTTCTATAGTTGTAAGGCATAATATATAATTGCTATGCAACATTTTACAATTAAATCATGCTTTTGTTTCACTTGATGTACTGTTTAATAATAGAATGAATGTTCAGATGAGAAAAATTTCTAAATATTATTCCTTTTAGTATTAACCAGAAAGAATTCTAAGAACATAGAATATTTTTTAAAATCAGTATCAATTGACCTAGTATTATATGGTTGTGGGAAGTTATGGGATAGGTTTGTTAATATTATTTTCAAGAATCTAACTCAACATTAAATAAGGATCCACTGTATTTGTTTTCTTTTCTAAATTATGAAATAAAAACTGAATTTAAAAACAAATTTTTTATAAATTATAATTCAACCCCAAATATTCATAAACTAGCCAAATTATACCTCTAGTGACTTATTTTTGAATTAAACTGCTAAGTCACTAGGGGTATAATTTGGCTAGTTTAAAATTATAAAAAAATTAAATATTCCTATTTTTCAAAGTAGCTGTTTTGGTATAGAATATAATTTATTCATCTTATTTTCTATAAGATAAATAATGAAATAGTTTGTGTCTCTCATATATTTCTTTGAATTCCATTAGTAAGATCAAAATTTGAAATTCTAAATCATTCATTTTAATTTTTCTTTCTCAAATTCAAAAACTGATTCTTTAATTTGATAAATTTATATCCTCATTTTTTTAGTTTGTACAGTTCATCACTGAATTCATACTATTCACTTAAATGCATAAACAAATAATAATTAAATCAGTATAATTATTCAAATCTTCTATTAAAATAAACTAATATTTCTTATGTAATTTAAGGTACTGCATGCTGAGTAAATTGATACTGATTTTAAAAAATTTTTAAATAAATTTAATATGCGGTTATTTGAGTTTGAATGCTTTTATGATGATTGACTTTAAAAAGTCAGGTTTAAAATCCTTTACATCTTTATATATGCATGCATGCAGTGATATAGCTACAATTCAAGCCACCCAAGTCAATTGCTGTTCTTCAAAGGAAGAACAGCAATTGACTTGGGTGCTTCCTTTGAGAAATACTTTATATATAATACACACATACTTATACAATTTGAAATTTAAGTTGTGTATGTATCTAAATAATTTCATTTCTTTTATTTATAAACTTATCTTTTCATAAATTAAAATACAAAATTACCAAAAAAAATTTTAATGCCAAAAATACTGCCCTGCAAAAGTGTTGCCTAGGGTGGACTGCCCCTTCTGCCCACCCCTAGCTACACCATTGCATGCATATCTATTAAGATTTTAATGAACTAATTATAAAAAAAATCATCATTAATTTCTGTAAATTATGATATACAACTTCAACTTTAAACTTACATAAATTCAGTTTTATATAATTTACAAATATACCTAATGTTTATGTTCTATAAATGTAGCATGTTAGTTTCCATTATTAAAATTTCATGTTGTATATTGTTTGTTGATCTTAAATATTGTTTGATGAAGCATCATTTCCCTTTCAGCCAAGAAATAATATGATGCCATAACATTGATAAGTACAATTATTGTAATCAACTTAGATCTAGGAATTTTTGATTCAAAATTTGTTAAAAAATTATTTTTCCAAACTGTACAAATTAGAACAAATTTTTTATGTATGTTGGGAAGTGGTTGTACTGGTATATAGATTTGGTCCCAATATATATAAGGTTCCATTTGCATAATTCAAAATTTGAAATATTCATTCATTCTCTCTAATAAAATAGTTTTGTGTAGTAGATAAGAATAAACATTACAAATAAAAATATTTAAAATTTTATAATATAAAAATTTCATAAATATTAATGTTTTCAACCTTAAAATCTAATTTCATTATTACATGCAGTTTCTTAAGATCCATTTGTATAAAATTTCTCAAGAACTGAATTTTGTGTATATATCCTAATTTATAGAAATCCGATAAACAAAATTCTAATATTGGACTCATTTTGTATGTGCATGTTTGTAACAATTATTAAAGTATTATTTGGTGCAATTATCAAAGTAGATAATGATTTGTACAAATACCAAATTATAAAATTTTATATATAGATAGTTCTCGATTTATGATAGAGTTCAGTTTCAAAAATTTCAATCCCCACTACTATAAGGTGGAAATGCCCAAAATTTACAGATTTTTCACTAACAACATATGTTGTCTTAGTAAACAGAACACAAAACTATAAGAATTAGGATATATAGAAAGCATCCTTTTTTTTTGTATATATCATTGGGTCAGGGAATAGAACCCAGATTAATTACATTGATCAATAATAGAATTTATCATTAAAATGACATTACTGTTGTATGAGTTGGTCATAAGTCAAGGACTATCTATATTCTATTTAATTTAAAAATCATGTTATTAAAGTACTATTTTAAATAGATTATATTATATTTTTAGATCTCCTCATCATCCAACAGCATGCTGCAATGGTTTACATGTAAGCAATCTGATGTATAACAATCATCCAGGAACATATGTTCAATATGGTAATTACCATAAAATTCCAGGAAAAGGAACAGATGTCAAGAAGAAGTCACTACAGTAATCTGTCCTTTCAATTAAATTGCGTCCATAAAGTTTATAAAAACACAAAAATCTTTTTAATATATGAACAAAAATTTTAAGAGATTTGTCTTAGTTATTATTATAGATATTTATAATTTAAATTATTGAATATTTTTTATTTAAGAGTTATTACTTTAATACAAATTTTACAAAAATCAATATACAAACAATATTTATTATTTTTCATTTGAAAATTTAGTTAAAGTAAAATAGACTATTTTTTATATAAATTTAAAATTCTTCTTAAAATATAGAATATTTTACTAAGTTTTCATTTTAAAAATGTGTATCTTCTACTGAAGTGAAAAATTGATATATTAACTAATTGCCCTTTTGCCTTACAAACTTTTTTTACCAGCAAGCTTTAATAGAACAAAGTTATAACTTTTTACTGTATAAAAATAGATTTCACAACTGTATGAGAGTTGAATATATTTAATGTTATAGAAGTATTACTTAAAATCATAAGCAATTTTTCCAATTAATTGATAAAAGAAAAAAATATAACTTACATTGTTAAGAAATTTTGTCACTATTAATATTGTATATTTATATGATGAATAATTTTATTAAGTAGAAATTTATAAGTCTTCAATGAATTTATTTTATTTCAATGATATATGTTAATATTTTGTATTTTATGAAAACTAACCTATAAATACTTGTTTATCTATTTGCTGTTAATGAAAAATATAAATGTTATGACTGTACATATACATATTTTAAAAAAGTAAAAAAATGTAATTATGTTGTTTTTTCTGGATTAATATCATAAGTTATAATGTGAATTGTTTAAAATTGATAATAGTATAGGAAAAAGTAATGTATTTATTTTGTATATATACAAACATTTATCATAAGTTTTATTTGATTAGACTAAAAAAACAGTGCCAAGGAAAAGTAATTCAAAATAGGAAAAATTGTCAGAGTGTAATAATTTATTTCTGTATAAAAAATTAATTTAAAATTTTTCATTATTCAAATGATCATCAACCTGAACTTCATTCAAAAAAATTTCATGCTCATGAAAATTATAAAACAGCAGTGTTTAGAATAGAAATTTCAGTGTATACAAGCATTGTTTTATTTAAAATGTACTTTTATTTAATTGTATGTTTGTTTCCTTAAGATCATTTTATATTAATAATGTTTCTAATTTTTATATTTGTTTTTAGCAGATAATTTATTTTAAATCTATAACTTATTACAATAGCCAACTATACAGTAACCAGCTCCAGATTGAGTGAACAAAGTTAAATTTGGATTTCATATTCAAACTGAGGTTTTACATTTTTTCCAACTTAAGATATCAAAATTTCTTGGTAATAATAAGGATTATAATATTATGATGTCACTTTACTCTGGTGCTGTTGGTTAAAGTATCAAAATGGCTGTGAATATTTGTATCTCCATAAATCAATGTATTAAAACGGGAATCTTTTCTTTTGATATTGTACAAATGAAAAACTGTGATATATTATAAAATTTTTATTGCTTTTAAGTTAAATTTAATTAACAATATTTAGAAAAGCAAACATGCATTAATGATGATAAAAAACTTGTTTTATTACATTAAATCTGATACTGTATTGATTTTTCACTCAGTTATAACAATGGGAAAGAAAAAGGAGAGAGATTCGAACAATATTGTGCATATTTTATAAATGTTATACCTTGTGTGTTCAAGTAGAATTTAACACAGTTATGTCAAACATGAATAATGTCACTTTTTACAGTTTAAATAATATTTTCTTTACAAATTTTGGATTTAATGTTTGATAAAATAATACATCTTATGGACTTGTATTAATACCAGTTATTTCTATTTGATATTCTATACAAATTTCACTTTTTGCACTCTCTCTTTTTTAAAATTTAGATGTTATATTCTAAATATGAATGTAATATTCAATTATTATATTAAAAATAACTTATGCACTGATTAGAATGACTTTCTTCTTTGTTTGCATACACTGTAATTCAAATAATTTAATTCTAAATGAGAACAAAATAAATACTCTCAATACCACCTATGCATGAGGGTACATTTCATCAAAAACTGTATAATTGCATGAATAAAGATTAAAAAAATTAAGGATTGGATAATTAATAATTATGAAAGTTCACTTATAAAAGTTACAAATATTGTTTTTATTTAAGAACATTAATTTTTGCAAAAATAAATTGTCATAAAAATATTTTACCTTCTAATTATTTTTTAAGCCAACTTCGCACATTTCAAATATAACAAAGTAATCAGACTTTTTAAAAATCTTTTCTGTTGATTATTATATATTTGCTGTTTTAGTTTATTTGTATTTTTTGATAACTGTTAATCATTTATTACTGAAGCAAAACAAATGCCATATTACTTGTATTTATTACTGAAACTTATTTTTATATTCAGTCATTGGAACATATATGCAAACATATATACTGTGTATCTTAATAATGCTAAAAATTTAAAAAAATTTACTCCACAAAACAGATATCATTTTTGTAAAATTTAAATGTACATATATTTATGATGAAATCTTAAATACTAAGGAACTAAAATAAGCATAATATATTTTAATTCAATTTAATAAATTCCTTTAGCATATTGTATTTGAGAGAAATTTCATTTATTTTTACATAATGCAAATAATACATTTTCAAATAAATCAATTCTTTAATCCATATAAAAACAATTTCATAATACAAGAGCATATATAAAATTAATTTTTATAATTAAATATGACATTACTAGAATAAATAGTCTGTTTTCTTACAAAAATATTTGTTCTTTATATATAAAAACATTTGACTAGAAAAAAAATGAATTTTTTTTTATAATTTAATATATTCACTGCTTTGGTAAATAAATGTGGCATGTCATATAATTTAAAAAATTTTTCGGCAATTTATAATATGACAATATGTATTAAAGTTTAATACATGATATTTATACAACATATACATTGAAATTTATAATGAGATCAAATAGGAGAGGCCAAAAAGTTCTTACACTCATCATGATCTGAATGTGCTAGGATTCTGAAATTTGGCTCTCTAGCTCTTCCTTCTCTACACAGCCACTTATCCTATTAGAGCCACACACTTCTTACACCTCTGGAATAGTTGTTTAATTCCAACTTTGTAGAAGTCAATAGATTTGGAGACAAACCAGCTCTCTGCAATAATAATGACCACCTCATCATCAAAAAAATTTCCTCCTCCTAAATGTTTTTTCAATATTTTAAAACAAAGAAGTCTGAAGGTGCCTGATTAAGAGAATGCAGGGGATGAAGCAAGATTTCATAGTCATATGTGCAAAAAAATAACTGCACCTGCATACTGAGTTGTAGAAACATTGTTGATTAGCAGTAACACAGCTTTTGACAACAAATCATATTTTTTTCCCCTTGATACTGTCCCATAATTTTTGTAATAAGTTCCTATATTATGCCCATTATTGTTGACCCTTTTTGTAAGTAATTTATCAATATGACAGTTCTGCTGTCCCAAAATATAAACATGAACTTGCTGGATGGCCTTCTCTTAGGTCATCCTGTAGACTGCTGCAACTACATTTGAATTTCTGTTTCCATCATTTCACAGTTTCATATGATGGACATTCCTCACCATATATGCTTACATCTATTTGTGGATTATTTATGCAATTTTCTCTTGAAGATGAAGGAACTATATCACAGGTGACTCAATTTTGACACTTTCTACTATCATGCTTTAACTCTGGTTAACAGGACCCTCCAAACAAGAAAGGCATGCATATTAGAAAGATAATAACCTAGCATTGTTTACAACTACAGATCTACAGCACATATACACATGAGGGTAAGAATTTTTTGGCCTCCTCTCCTATTTGCATTTAATCAGTTTGATGGTATATGACTGTAAACAATAAATTTTTATTTAAAAACAAGGCTTAGATGAAATTGAGGTATATTATTATATACATATAATTTGAATGTAGAAAAAAAAAACTGGAAATATCTAATGTAAATATATAATTTTGAATAAATAAAAGAATATATTTTATAATAAAAATTAATATTTGCATCATAAAGCTTTTTGGATTTTATAGTCTTAAATTAACTAAAGTTAAGCCATCAATAATAGAACAATTTCTATATCATAATATAATGATATGATGACAGTTGTTACATCATCTTTATTTTGGATCCTGCAGTAAAACAATAGTTCCCACTATATTTCAATCATGCGAGGTACTCTCAGAAAATCTTAGGATATAGATGGTCAGCATTTCTATTTGATTTTACAGGATATAATAATCCAATTTGGATCATTAATTTCATGAAAATTAAATGAAGATGGACAAAATGATAAATGCTTTGATCATCATTAAATCCCAATTTATTATTTTTAAAGAATAAATAAAAAAGTCTTGACATATAATAGAAAAATAATGTTTAAAAGAATAGTCTCCATTATATAATTAGTATTATATAAAAGGAAAGAAAGTTTACACAGTATGTGCAATAGTATCCAATATAGTACAGATTACAATACTAAACTAGGTTACAGAATTCTTCAACAAAATCTTAAATACTAAATTAATGATTTGAAACCTTATTACAATAAAATCATTGAATGATTGTGATAACTTTTTATTTATATCTGGTTAACCAATTCCTAGTTCTGATGCCAGTATAAAGTAAATTAAAGTAATTTAAATAGCCCAAACTAAATGGCATGATGCATTCTATAATAGTGAACTACAGTATAATAGAGTGCATCATGTCATTTAGTTGAGCTAAATAATCACAATACTTAAGACATAACTCTTGTATAATATTTGAACAATTTTGCACGTTATTCATCTATATATTGTTATTTTGTTAAATCTATATTTTATATATATCAAAAATAATTTTATTTGGAATTAATAGTCAAAATTTCTATAAACATTCCATTCGAATGCCTATTATTTTTTATCAATGATGACTATTTAATATTTTCAATTTTCTGAATAAAGTTCTTAAATAAATATCTGTATGCACCTATACTGTGTTGTTTTTCTATTACAATATTTAAAGATTTAGAAATTATTTAAAAATAAATGGAATCAAATATATAATGTATTATAACATAAAGATGCCAAAAAATAACAAATCTTGTTATTTAAATTACTATAATAGCAGTGAATGTATTAAGTTTTTTATTTAAATTACTTAAAAATTGTTTAATCAGCAATATCTGTATAGAATATGAAATATTGAAATCAAAATTTTACATTTTGTTCTTCCTGCTTTGATATAAAATTATACATAAAATTAAATTATTTAATTCATACAAGAAGACTGCACAGTCATGGGTAATCTCTCATCTTCTGAACTAATATCCGCAGCCATTCTATAAAGGCGATTTTTTTTATTCTGATGCTTCCTATGGCACAAAGGTACTACCTGACAAGTACATGTGCATGAAGACCAAAGTAATATGGCATTTATAAGAAGACTTATAACTGTAATCGCTGCTAAACTTCCAATTATAATTATTGAAAATCTGAAGAATGATATATTAAATATATGAAATCAAAGTGGTAATTTCAAATGAATATTTAAAAAAAGTTAATATTTTAACAGAAAATTAAAACATTTACCTTGATATTTGATTATCTTGAATGAATTTTTGTTCTTTAGAAATACTCTTCATTATACACTGACCTATTATATATATTTTTAAATATAAAAATTTAATACATTTTCATGAAAAGTAAAATCTCTAAAGTCATATATAAAAAATTTTCAATCAAAATATTTATAGACATTGAATTTTGAGTTACATGTATTTTTGATTTAGTTATTTTAAATAAATGATAGGATGTAATATGTTTTCATGGGAAAAACACAGATCCTTTTTCTTATCATACATAAATTATATAATCACATTTATAATTTTCAGTTTCTATTTGTAGAATCACTGATCATGCAAATCAATTAATAGTTTAATTCTGCTATATAAGACTATATTTCAATATGTTTATATTATCTCAATTTTTTCTTTCTTAGGAAGCAATATACTCTAAAATAATGTACTACACAATATAAAATTTGGAGCCATTCACATTCTATACAAAATGTTATTTTTAAATTGAATCTATAGGTCAGTGATTCCCAAAGTGGGCGATATCGCCCCCCAGGGGGCGTTCTCGTTCTCGAAGGGGGTGCTGGAAGAAAAAGGGGCAATACGGGACGATAGATTATATAGAGAGCGTTGAGATTTCATGACCTGTTAGACTTTTTCTTACAAGTTAGTATTATTGAATAAATGCTTTTCTTGGGGAAAAATGCAATATATATAGTATATATTATGAATATATATATATTTGCTTCGTCCAAGTCTTACATTCGACCTTGTTCCTTGGTGGATTGGTTATGATGACGGAGGGTGCTCAGAACAATTGCATTCACTTAAGGGGGTGCTAGGCTCGAAAAGTTTGGGAACCACTGCTATAGGTTATTGTTTTTTTGGTTTAAAAAATTTATTATCATTTTTGCTTTCTGTATTTTTTTAATTTAGTATCTATTTTCAAACATTTTATTAACTAATACACACACAGTTCACTGAATGCTGCCAATGAATATTGAAAATCTTGAAAGGGAATGCAGAACTGTAAATTTTATATAATAATTCTGCAATGACAATCATAGTATAGTTAGCAATTATTAACAATGAATTAATTTAGTAACTATTCCATAAAATATGATTTTTAATAACTTATCAAAATATACTGTATTTATTTAATTATAAGCTAATATTAAATGTAGCTGATCCACTTTTTATACACACACGAAAAAAATTATGATTTAACAATTAAGTTATTTAATTAATTCATTCATGTTTAAATAATTTAGCAAGTTTAAAGATAGAGAAGCAAAAGCAAAATGTGAAACATAAATGCTAAGATTGTAGACATTTTCCACTTTGTAATCATAAGAGACAAAACAGTCCAGTACTAACAGAAAAACACTATTACAGTTAAAGGAACATTTTTAACTAATATCAACTAGTCTACTTCAGCTTATAAAGTTTCATTTAACTATTACATAGAAAACTGAGACAATTCCCCAACTTGTTTATTTACATTTGTGAAAGATTACAAAACATCGCTAAGAAACAATGAAAAAAATTCTTGATTTATCACAAAATATACCAAATCTTTTTAGACTACGCCCTCTTTCTAACCCAACAGTGATAAACAGTGACGGCTCATGATTTGAAATCGTGGGGTGCTGTAACTTTTGAAATATGCATATACATTGTAAATCAGGGCCGCATTTACCATAAGGCACATTAGGTGCAAACTGGGACTGCTCTCTCTCTATGGGGCCACATTTTAAAACCTAAAAATTTATTGACGAAATTAAACACTTTTTAATAATAATAATAATAAAGAAAATTCATTTAAAAGTATGTAAAACTTTATAAATAATGGGTTAAGATCTATTTTTCTGGATGTAGAAACAATTTTTAAAATATTTTTGACCATGCCTGTTTCAAATATAAGTGCTGCTCATTGTCAGTGTTGAAATGAATAAAAAATTATTTAAGAAGCAACTTGCATCAAAATCTTTATTATCCATTGAATCAGATGTAATAGACTCTATTATTTACAATGACATTATAGATATATTTGTTAAAACCAAAGACAGAAAAATTTAGTTATGTTTTTTAATTTAAACTTGAATTGATTTTTGTTTATACTTTTTTTAATGCAAATATATGTATACCAATGTTGTTATTGTTGCTGTGTTAATGATCAATGTTGGGTTATTTTTTTATTTTATTAAAATGCATTATTATAGAAAAATTGGCCTTCATTTTCAATAAACTTAAAAAATAAATATGCATATGAATTTGATTAACTGAAAGGCTTGTTCTTTTGAAGCCTCAATGATGTTGCACTTAGAGCCTCCAAAAGTATAAATATGGCCCTGCTGTAAATACAGTATATACATATTTGGATAAAATAGCAAAATTATGATAAAAATTAAAAAAAATGAAAAAATATTGTTTATTATCAATAAAATTGTATAGTTTACTATAATCCAATATATTATGTCTTTAAATATAATGTCCAAATATTTAAAGGAATATCCTACTACTGGCACAACCTGCATATAAACAACAGTGGAACTGTGTGACAGACAGTGCTGGATTATGCTAATAGCTTGCTTCCACATGTCACTATGACATAGATATGCTTGCTGAAGCATACATGACTAACTTAAGGCACAGGTAAACACAGTGCTGCTAGCATCCTTTGCTCTTCCCTAAGTGCTACAAGACAGATTACTATTACTTTTTATACAAAATAAAAGAATGATAAATATTACAAGCAAATATAAATAAATTAATAAATATATTTATTATATTGAGAAAGATTGGGGGCGTGGCAGTTCTGCAGTGACTATGCATGAATCGCCCCCTGGTGCTAAAAGTAATTAACAAATCAAGAATTTTCTCACATTCCCTAATGGTTTTTATAGAATTTATAGTATTGCTTTTCCAAATTTATGAGAAAAAGGGGTATGCAAATAATATGATATGCCATAAATGTTTTGTACATATGTAATATTATTGTAAGTATTATAGATCATTATAGTGTAGCTGCAGATTATATACTATGCATATACTCTTTGATGGGAATGGAAATGAACCTTACTAAAAGAGCAGGAACCTTTGACTATGTAAATATATTTTATATATATATATTATTTTATTTTACTAAAATAATTTATATAAATAACTTATATTCCTAGAAATATTGTATAAGTTTAAAATAGATCACTCAGGAAATATGAAAAAATTATGTACTAAGAACTTCATTGTTTTTTTTACTCACCTAATATGTACAGCTCCGTTCACTGAGGTTTTCACCTCGACGGGGTATGTTTGGCTATCAGGCAATACTCGATTCGAGACCAATTAGTTATGACAGCACTATGCAATGTGATTTGCTTAACAAAATAGCAAAATAGTTATCTCAACTTGCTTACTATCAAAGTCAGTCTATACACAGCACTCTTAGCAAGTATAAACATTTTAATTTGCAAATGTTTTTGGACCTACTAAGGGTCCCTCATTGGTACGCTATACGACTGAAGAACTTAACTGCTTAAGTTACTAGAAAAGAACATTAGAACATTAGAATACCTAATGTTCTAATGTTCTTTAGGTATTCTAATGTTCTAATGTTATTTTCTTGTAACTTAAGCAGTTAAGTTCTTCAGTCATATAGTGTACTGATGAGGGACCCTTAGTAAGTCCGAAAACGTTTTGCAAATTAAAATGTTTATACTTGCTAAGTGTGCTGTGTATAGACTGACTTTGATTAAAAATGTCATTTAACATATCAAATGGAGCACACAAAAGATATGAAATCTCCCTTTTATTCTGATATCATTCAAATTATATTAATATTTATAAAATTTAATGGGAAATGAACTGTATTTTTGATCATTATAAACATAATGTTTAAACAAAAAAATTTTGTTTGGATTAATAAAATTTTAAGAATTACTGTAGGACTGATATAAAAAAAAAAATTTCTAAATAAGTTGAAAATATTTTTTTGTAATCAATATTTAGTTAAAACAAGAGAATGAATGTACAGTAAAAGATTATTTATCTGAACCTCCAAAATTGAAAACATCCACACAATAAACAACTGAGGATAATTGTTCAGGTTAATACTGATATTCTTGGCTGATTCATGATTCAAACATGACAAGGGGCTTTTTTTCATTAACTGACACATTTTCAGTTTGCAATTTTTGCTATGATATTTGCATTGAATAAGAGTTTTCAGTCTTATATGGGTGTGTTAACGTTGTTTATTTCATATGCTAATTCAACAAAACCTCTTTTCAGTTTCTAATGAAAAATTAAAATATATCAGAAAGTATTGTTTATATGAAACAGCTCTGATCCCAACCATTTTGGATAAAGGATCTTCTATTGTGCACCCCTAACTGAATCATCCCAAGAGACTACTATCTTACACATAAAAGACTATATGTTATTTAATCAATGATGAAAAATGAAAATATATAAGTACATGTCATTTGGAGGATTTAGCATTTTATCAATATTGTGAAAAATTGTCACCTTTAACTATTGGTTATTATGAGCTGAATATTTATTTATATTAAAGATCAAGTTTATTTGTACAGCAGTTCCCAACTTATGTAGATCCATACTTATATAGGTTAATTTTAGCTAAGACCAGGCTTGAACCCAAGCTTCTCTTAAAAAACTGAAGGTGTGAGATTCAGAATTGAATCTGTATTTTCCAAGATAGTAAGCAGCTGCTTTACCATCCAACTTATGCTCTTATTATTTAATATGATAATTTAATGTTTAATGTTAATGTCTTTAATGTTAAGTCTTTGTGATTCACTAGTACTCTATAACTATATGGTCTAACATACATAGATTTGATTTACATAGGATTTTGAAGAATGATCCATCTACTTAAGTCAGGGACTGCCCATATTCTATATTGAGTGTGTTTTGAAGCTATTTTTTGTTGATCTCTTATTTATTCCTTTTTACAAATTTAATTAAAATTGAAAACATAATAATTTATTTATCATTATTTTGTATTTTTTTAATTCTCTTTAAGTGTATTGCTATTATTTATCTATTTTTTCTTAAAATTGTCTAATCAACAATTTTCTTATCATTTAGAAAATACATGCATGAAAAGTTTCCACTATTAACTGATATTGTGCAAAAAATTCTGTCATGTTTTGGACTGACATATTGTCAGAATCCGTTTTTTCAAATATGAACATCATAAAAAATCAAGAAATCAAATTACAGATGATCTTTTGTATGATTGTCTGCCATTGGCCACTTTTTCATATTAACCTGATTATGAAAATATTGCGAGCTCCAAACAATGCCAAATTTCACGTTAACTTTTTTTTTAATCAACCAATATTTCCTGTAACTTATGAGTTTATAATCAATCTGTTGTTTTTTTCTAACTTTGATTTTCCGAAATAGAGAGAGAAACATTTTATTCCAGTATATTTGTTGAATTAAAATAATTAAAAGTGATAAATAAATTTTTAAATACACAAATAAAATTAATTTTTTTAAAAATTTTTAGGACTGGGAGAGTGGGTCCTCCAAAGTGAGTAAACGCATTTAACTGCATAGTTGTACGTAATTAAATATCAGGTTGGGGGCAAGCTTGTTGGATTATGGAAACATGATCTATATAAGACAGTAGATCATTGAATAACTTAGTATAGAAAAGTAGCTCGCATAATAAAAAAGGTTGAACACCACTGCTATATATTAATCCTGGGATAATCAAATATTAATTGACTGTCAAACTAATTATCCATCATTGATAATCAAACCGTTGTTGAAGTAGAAAAAACAAAATTATCTTAGGAAGATAGTGTAGGAATACAGTCAAATGCCTTTATTGTCATAAGTCTTGATGGCTGAAGACTTGTGATTTTGCATCTCTGAATTTACTATAAAGCACATTTTTGGATACCCTTATTTTACTTTCAATATTAACTGCATTTTAATCATTCTGTTTTTAATTAATTAAACCAAATTGCAATTTTAATTATACTTGTTCTTATTTTTTGTTATAAAATAGTGGTGTTTTACATGATATTTATTTTTCTTTTAACATAGTTTGCCATACATTTGTATGAATTTGTCCTTTTACAATATTTTTATGCATTAAATTTTTATAGTTACTTCTTTTTATGTAATTGTTGATGTGTTATTTCTGTTTGATTTCATCAAGTATGATTTTATATAATTTTTTGAGTATTACTATTTATTTTTTAAATAGTCTTGCTTTCTACAACTTCTTTTACATTCTATTTTTGTTTTAATGAATAGTGGTTCAGTTTGACCTAAGAAATCCTGTATCACAAAACTAAAGTTAAACCCTCAGACAAATCATTACTGATATAATTATGTAATGGATAATTAACTGACTGTGAAATACAATGAGATATAATAATAATCAGAAAACCTCAATACTAATTGAAGTTGAAGAGTTCAACTTCAATTAGTATTGTTGGTTTAAGTTTTTGAAAATACTTGAATTTCAGAAACTTTAATTATTGCAATAAAATATGTTAAATATGTGTAATTTGTTTTATACAAATAAAATTTTTGCAAAAATCAAAATTTTTTATTGACACAATATTTAAGAACATCAATATTTCACACAATATTTAAGAACAAAAAAAAAAAACAACAAACAAGGACAAAATTGTATTGTGCCATTTATTATTTTATTTTTTGATATAAATTTGATTTTTTAATATAAATTTATTAATAAAATAATTTGCAAAAATTTTATTAATTAAAGAGCTTCTTTAATTAAAGTTAAAACAAAAGACAAAAATGTCTTTCATATTCTTATTTATTATAAAAAAATTAATAATTATAAAATTTTCTTTTAATATTTTTGTTTTAATATTACTGTTTTAATAATTTCATTTTAAATTTCAGTGCAAAACAAACCGATCTTTATGATGAAATATTTCGCCCTTTAGTTGAATCTGTTTTAGAAGGATTTAATGGAACAATATTTGCTTATGGACAAACTGGAACTGGGAAAACTTACACAATGGAAGGTATGAATTTTTTCATTATTTTTTCTTGAAAGAAATTATTTTAAATATAATCTATAATATCTATGAAGATCTAATCAGAAATTACAAGTTACATAAAGATTTTGATCATTATGAAATTACTGTTCAGATTAAAGAATTTTTACAAGTAAAATGTTGAAAAAATTTCTTAAATAAGTATATATTATTTTATGTTTGCAATATCTTTTAAAATAATTACACAAATAAATTACTCTTAATATGCTGTATATCATAGTAACATTGCAATATCAGAAATAAGTTTATTTTAAATATGTAAAATATAAACAAAACAAAATAAATAAATAAAATATAAACATTATACATAAAATTCATTGATGATAGACTAGATCAGGGGTGGGCAAACTTTTCTGATCATGGGCCACACAGACTTCTATTAGGTTTCTAGCTGGCTGCATGTAAAAAATGTGTTTACTTTCTGATATAAGAGGTACTCATAGTAGAGGAAAATATTGTGATTGTCAGAGACCAGCGTTTTATTTTCAATGAATTTTCATGATCACTCTCTATCATCACTCTGCCTCAAAATCCATTGCCCCAACAAGTTACATATTCAAAATATCAGAAAATCAAGTGGGGCAAATGCTAGATATTTTTAAAGGGAATGCTTTAGCATACAAAATCTAAATTTAATTAATTAATTATTTTGCTTGTTTGTATAATTTAACACTTTTGTTGTAAAATTTTTAAAAATCTTACACTTGTGCATGGATTGTGGGCCAGACACGTTGTGGCAGGTCGCATGTGATCAGTGGGAAGTAATTTGCCCATCATGGACTAGATAATTAAGTTATTTTATCAAAATCATATAATACGGTATTTATATAATTTGAATAAACATTTCAAGAAACAAAACTGAAAAAAATCTCCAATGTGAGATTGATACTCCACTTTTGAATTATTAAACTATTGAATTTTTACCACTTTCATTACTATTATTTTCATTTGCACCCTCGCTATTTTGGCTATAGAGCCAAAAGTCGTGAAAAAAATAAAATTAAAAAGAATGTTTACATCTTTAGAAAGAGGTCAAAAAATGCTATTAATTGAAAAAATTTTAAAAGATTTTAATATAAGCATGATATGATGATTTTTTGCATATTGATTAGGCTTAATTTTAATTAATTGATGGTACACTGTTACAAACAAAAATTGATGTCTCTGGCACTGAAAACATTAAAGAATAATAATATAATATCTTCACATTCTGACACACAAAAAGCAATCAGTCATTAACATCAGAAAAGAGAAATTGAGAGTCACTAATTTAGTCATTAATAAATTATACCTCACTGCTCTAGTAGTGGCAAACATCTTTTTTATACTAGCAATTTTTCAAAGTCCTGTGTTTGATTCATTTACATATAGTTATGCAACAATTTCAATTTTTAGTTTACAGATAAAACAACAATTCATGTCATCTTTACACTTTGATGATAATTGTTTACTGATTATAAATCATTGATAAGAGATGGTTACTCAGTTTCAAATTGGATCAATGATATTAATGTTTCTCTTGTCATTTGACAAAAGAATTCATTTGGGAAAGCAAAATTTTCATTTCATAACTTATAACTTAAAACTTTTGAGATGGAGGATATGAAATGTAAGTTAACTCCATTAAACTAAACATAATGGTTCAGATAATAATAATAATAATAATAATAAAAGTATGGAAGAATGAATAAAAATAACTTAGAGACAGATCACTGTTAAATCATTACAATTGTATGTATGTTTTGGTTATTATTTGCAAATCATTTCCTAAGTTAATCATTTTTATAATACTTAATACTTTAAAATACAATTTAAAAATCTTCTTTAAAATTAAATGTTAATTATACTTTTTTTTTTATATAAACTGGGTATTTTTGTATATTATTCAAACTACCTAATTAACTGAGTAATCATGGTTCTAATTAGTTTGGATAATTGATACTGTGTGTATATGTGAGTAAATGAGTGAACATATTTTAAATATTTGCAATAATTCATAACATAAACCAATAAATTTATATTCAGAATTTCGTAGTAGTAATGTAGTGAAAATAGTGTAATAATCCAGTATGTTTAAGTTCTCATTTTTCTATAAATATGTATATATGTGTGTATATGTGTATGTATATATATATATATAATATATATATACATATACATACAAACCTCACTTTACACTGCTTCACTAATGATAAAAAAAAAAAAAAAGACCTGAAAAACTGAAGATATGAGACCACAAACTGAATCTGGATCTGCCAAGGTGGTAAGCAAATGCTTTGTCATGCAGCTACCCATATGAGATTTTTAGATGTAGCACTTGTGCACTTAATGCATGATAGTATTAATGTGCTTTTAGGCTTTTATATACACTAGCAAATGAAAAAAGATTGTGATTTGTTTTACAGTGATGATCTGAAACATAACCACTGTATTACTCAAATATATCTATACTTTAAAATGTCATTTATTTAGAAATTTTATATTATGTTAATATAGTGGACTCTCAATTTTACAAACTCATATGGATCCCAAAAAAATTTTTAAATAGGAATGGCATTAATTAACATTAAGTAACATTAAGGACTTTTTAGGACCAACTAAATAGTTCATGAAAACATATAGTTCATAAATTGGAGGTTCATAAAACTGCAAGCCCACTGTAATGCTTAAATAGAAATGCTTTTTATATTAAAAAGATAATTTTTCAGGTAAAAGTTATCCAAAAAATATCTCTCTAAATTTTATATGATAACATCTTTTATAAATATTATTAACTTGTTTTTTTTTTTTGTTTAAATTATTTGTACATAATATATAATCTATATTATTATTTTTATTGATTTGTATGTTGAATTATTTTTCATAGGAGTAAGAAATGATCCAGAGAGAAGAGGTGTTATTCCTAATTCTTTTGAACATATATTTAATCATATAGCTCGCTCACAAAATCAGCAATATTTAGTGAGAGCATCATTTCTTGAAATTTATCAGGTATTAATTTTTTAATGATATTTCAAATAAATTAACATCTTTTTAATGCAATAAATTTGATTTTTCCTAAAATTAATTTGAATAAATTTATAATTTTAAACAATAATAGAAGTTTAATTAACCAAAATAATTGAAGATCTAGGTAATTTAAATAATCAAAAATTTAGATAAATTCTTAAAAATTCAGTATTTTTTTCATAATTTGGCTTTGCTTTGAAAATATTCTGTTTATATATTTTGGCATTTTTTATTTTAATTACTAATTATTAGCACTCAGATTTCTTTTGATGTCTTCCTTACTGTGATCTCGCTCCCCTACAATTTATTCTTTATCTTTTAACTTTTAGCATATTCCATAAAATGAATAGTCAGTTCCTATTTTGATTTCCACATTAAATTTAACCAAAAATTTACTGTTAGTCGTAATACAAATTAATACTTTTCAAGAAAATCAAAAATGGGAATCATTTTAATTCAAAATCTTGAGTAAAACTCAAGATTTTGAATTAAATGTCAAAAAAAAATGACATGCATTATGCTTATTAAATATTAAACAAAATTTAATTAAAAATATTAAATAGTATTTTGATTGCATAAATAGATTATATAAGCCGTTTTGAAAATATGCATTTAATTGATATAATGAAATAATTCAAACTTCTTGAAATATTGATTGAAGCAAAATTTTTGGATGATTTAGAATAATAAAGAAGTAATGTTGCAAATAAATTTATTTAAACTTTTAAGTAAATCAAATGAAAAAAATATATAAACGAAACTGAAATAAAGAGTGACAATGTTTTTAAATAAGAATAAAATATTTAAATAAACAGTTTTAATAAATAATATAAAAAAAATATTCTGAGAAAGGCAATATCCATATCCATTACATAATAATAATTGAGCCGTTTATTTTGAAAGTGGGGCAAGTCCAGTTTTTGTTATTTCGAGATATTTAAAGGTTTGCATTTCGTTAAATTTAAAAATATTGGTAAGCACTAATAGATATATTTTT
>WUQG02124014.1:0-24752 GCA_011317285.2 Androctonus mauritanicus | reverse complement strand
GACCCGGATACCCCTCCATCTCCCCACTAGATTACACCTATGACAACAAGTCAATCACAACACATTTTTAAGATAAAAAGTAAATCTTATGTACACAAAAGTTGGCCACCTCTGCTATAATAAATAATTGTAGTGATTAATCAATAAATTTAAAGTATTTCTGATCTGTGATCACTTTGATTTATAATCTTGGTGGTTTGAATTAAATCCTATTGTAAGTTAGAGATTATCTGTAATTTGCTCAGAAATATGTTATGCCAGAAACAAATATAAGATTTGTTCATTAAATTCTTGGGTAAAAGAAATTAAAAATTAAATGCATATAAAATTTTCTTAATTTTTTTCAAAAAATCATCTTGATCTATACTTAATCTTTCTTTTTGTCTAGTTTTAAAAAAATGCTCTAAAATTATTTTTCAAGTTCTTTAAAATTTTTTCATTTTATATACAGTGTTTTTTTATATATACTTTATGCACACTTTTTTATATTTTATATACTACGATGCTTTTTTATATACTAACATATCATATTGCCAAATGTTTAAAGATAATGTTATCAAAAAACAGTTATTAATATTTAATTTTAAATAGATTATTTTTTATCAGTCAGAATTTTATGAACATACCTTGTATTACATAGTATTTTTACTAAATTAATTTAAAATATTCTAATCATCATTTAGATATTTGTATTAGTGTTTGTGATTCAATGTTGAATTATTTAATAAAATATAAAAAGTTAATATTACATTTAGTATTAAATGAATATGATATAAAAAAATAATTGAATAAAATTTTTTAAACATATTTAATGTATTTAATGAATTAGATACAGCAGAGCAGAGCATCAGTTATCCAAACTAATTGGAACCAGAATTATTCAGATAATAAAACACATGAAAATACATAGTTCAACAAAAGTGTAATTAGGCTTACAATTAAAGTACTGCATACAAGATTATTATACTGTATTTTTAAATATGGAGTATTATAAAAAATAATTTAGGAAATGGTTCATAAATAATAACCAAAACATCCATACAGTAACTAAACCCAGCATCTGATTTTAAAACTTCTATAATTACAGATTATGACCATTTTATGCTATAGTACATATATCTTCAAATAATCAGAATGAATGATTAAGTGGCAATAATAATAATTCAGCATAGTAACCAGTGCACTAAAAATAGATATTGTAATTTTATTTTTGAGTAGCAATAGTTCAGATAATCGACATTTGTATAACTGATGTTCTGTTGTATTTGAATCATTATTTATTTTTAATAGAATTAGCATATATAATCTAAAACTAATGTAGCATATACCATTTGGTTTAGTGCTTTAATTTGTGTTATAGTTATATTTTGCAGAAATATAATATGAAATGCTATTTTCTATAAGAAAAACTTGAATATTATAAAAAAAGAATCTTGTACTTCGTGTTTGAATTTCATTTTACTATTAAAATATTATACAAGGTGATTGTAAAATCTTTCAACAAAAAAAAGAAGAATGGTAATATGCATCCAGACAAACAATATTTGCAATGGAACCTAAAGTTGCATTCAACTCATGTCAAGAAAGAGTAAAGTTTGAGAAACATGCAGCATGCATACAACTATCATGTGATGAGCACAACATGCAAACCAGGTCAGCTGATCATGTGCATAGGCACAGACATTGCTGTATGAGGCACTTATGGACTCCCTGGAAGATCTCATTGCAAGAATCATTGTGGTGGACAAGATCAACACCACACCAGAAGTCTCCGAGAGAGTGTGACAATCCTTCATTCATTGGTGAGTGTTGTGCAACGATGCCATTTTGAGCAACTATTTTGAGTCTTTCTCTGATGCGAATGGATTTGTGCAATTCATAAATTAGTTAAGGTTTTGTAATTAACCTTAAATGGATATGTAATTTTATTCTTTCCTTTTATGAATGAAACGCAGCTCTATGTTCCATTGCAAATATTGTTCATCTGGATGTATACTATCACTCCTCTTTTTTATTGAGTTTACAATCACCTGTATAAAAAATAAATAACAGCATGTTATATGAAGATTAAAATGCAATTTATGAAAAATTATTAAAGCTTCTAAAAACAATAAAGTAGAGAAAGAAAAATTGCTTATTAACTTCCATTTATATTTTTGCTTCAACTCATTTATCTATTCATTATGTCATTAAAATTTTTCAGTCTTCACAAATTTCTGTTCTATTCATATTTTACAGTAGTACCAGGTTTTGTGATGTTTAATACAGTATTTGACTTAAATATTAGAAACTGATTTCAAATTTAGCATAGTCTTATATGATTTGTGATACATGAGTTTTCATTATTTGGCTATGGTTCCAAATGCGTTCTGCTCCAAAAATTAAATTTTTCATTTCCAAATGGCAAAACATAAATAAAAAAATATTTTTGTTTTCCTTTTACAATAAATCTCATTAACTTTATATATTGTTAAAATAATTATTAGAAAATTAAAGATTTGTTGCCATTGCCATGTGATTAAACGTTTGTTCAGTAATTTTTGTTGTGTGATTCATACAAAAATTTAAACTCAGTTAGAATTTATTAAGGCATTATTATTATATTGTAACTAAATTGATAATTTTTATCACTGAGAGAAAATCTAAAAAAGAATTTTTATATTTTTATTATTTTGTTCGTTAGAATTGAATAATGTAGTTTTTGGAGCAAAGCATATTTTGAATCACAACCCGTTGTTTTGTTTTGTAATGTTTAATATTAGATATACAATAGACTTCAGTTTCACTAGAGAGTTGATCACATATACCTTTTTTGCTATTTATTGTTAAATGAATGAACTGCAATATAAATATCTTGTATTTAATAGTGGCATTCATATTAATATTAATATTAATATATTATTTGAAAATTCAAATTTTAATGATGCAGTTTTAATTTTGATAATGCAAAATATTATTTGACCATATTTTACAATGTTATAACATCAAAAAAAATGATGCATATAGTTATCTAGATGTATTTGAGAGTATTTGATTGTTTCATTTTCTTTCTTAAAGAAAATATGATATGAAAATATATATCAAAATATATTTCTATATTTTCATATCACAAAATATTATCAATAATATATCCATTTTTATTAGCTTAATAAATAAAATTTCATTGTTTTAAGTGAATATTATTTAATTAATAATCCAACTTAAAAATGTTTTGAATGATTATAATAAAATTTATATTGAATAAATTGATATGATTATTTTAAATAATAAAATTCTTTTTATTCATGTCAACTATTTTCTTCATTAAATATATTGGTGAAATTCACAGCTTTTATTTATAATAAAAATTACTAAAGTTAATATTATATCTCAAAATTTTTTCTTTTTATTTTGCTTCCAAAAATAATAGATACTCCATAAATATCTATAACATTTAAATGAATAAACAAACACCTTCCATTTCTGTATAGATGTCACATATATTTACTGCTGGCATCACATTACAACAAGAGTTGCCTAATCTTTGTTCATCAAATGGCATCAAAGGAAAAAAAGTTGAAAAGGTAGATTTTCAAATATAGTTTTTAAGACTTGAAGAAACTTTTAGATAAAGTTTAACTTTATTTATTAGGTATATGAAAATTTATTTTGGAATATGACTTTGTTATGTGTACATATTGATAATCTTCGAGCTACTACTGAAGAATCTTCCTGTGCTATACAACAGGTATGATTATTTTAAAAGTTTAAAGTTTAAGGCGAATTATAAAAATATAAACTGTACATTTTACAGGTGAAAAATTTAGGTGTAGTATTGAACAGAATTTTTCAAAAAGAAAAAGAAAATATCAATGCAGCATCATCTGAAAACAAAGCATCAACCAGTACAATATTATCAAGCCAATTGCTACCTCCTGTCCAACAAGTTCCATTAACGCCAACTTCACCTTGTGATGGCAGACTACGAGGAATTTTGAAAAAAACTTATTCCTCTCCCATCACACCAAGTACATCTTCAAGGGACAAAATAGAGAATTTTTCCTATCATAATCCTCTAGCAGATGAGAGATAGTTAAAGTACAGTGTTCATACAAAATAATTTAATCACATAAAACAAGCAAATACATAAAATGAATGGACTTCCATTTATTATGTGATAGTTACAATTTTATGCTAGTTTAATGTTATGTTTAAACTAATGGACATGTCTGTGGCTGTACATAGAAACCCATTCCTGTTTTCACTGTTAAGGGTGTGTAAATTATCATGTTTATATGATCATAATATTCCTTATTTCATTATTCCCAGTTGAACTGGATAGATTGTTGTGATATTAAGTAGTTACTGCCTAGTCAGCAGGTGCTATCACTCATAGAACAGTGTTTGAATATTAGAAGTATTTATCACTTCATGTTGATCTCCTTATGCATGTGTAAAGATCTCATCATCAATATCATTTGTAAATAATAATATATATCTTCCAAGAAATATGCTTGAAGTATAGATTGTCATAAATGCTGCAGCTAGTCATAAATAATTTGTTGTTGGGTGTTCATTCCTGTTTTGTTAAAATTATAGTTATGAAAAATTATTTTTGTTAAAATTTGTTTATTTTATTTTTGCTAGCAATTTGTCTGAGGAGGATAGTAGTAAAATGCTGTGTGTGAATATTTTGGTGGCATATCAATATTGTTTATTTGGTAGAAACTTAATAAGAATTTTTTAAACTTTTTTAAATAATGATAAAATTAATAATAGATTGTGTAATTTGTATTTTCAAAAAATTGTCTCATAGATTGCAGATAATTTATTGAAAGTTTTTTTGTGTCTTCTCTGCGTAAATAGTATACCTTTCTTGAAGTTAAAAACTGCTTAATACAACACAACTAGAAAGATTGCTTACTAAAAAATACTGTGTTTTAAAATTAATATGAAGAAGAAAAAGGCAATAAGTCAAATCATAAGCTCTTTATAAGAAGAGCAATACCTGTCATCTTTCCCCTGTACAGTAAAATTTTTGAAATAATTCAGACTTTCCTCTCCTCTCTGTTACAAAGAGGAAAAGTTCGTCCATGAGCTACAGAATAGTAGCATTATCTCATTTTGACATAAACATTTATCTTTTCTCCCTGTTCTCTTCCAAATATAGATAAATTTGAATTATGTAGAATTATTTGATTCATTTATTCCATTGGAAATTTTACATTCCTACTTCAATCTCCACAAATTGTATATTTTCCCTAAAGAATTCAATTTATTTTTGAATAAGTTAGGTCTATTTTTAAAGAATATATATATCCTTTATATTTATTCCTATATATCCTTTATTCCTTATATTTTCCATATAGAATTAGATGAATTAGATTTATTTTTAATAAGTTAGGGTCTATTTTTTTAAAGGATTATATGATTAATTAAATGCCTTTCTAATAGATGATCTTTCTAGAGAAATAAAGATGACTAGAACATTATAACCAAATTATCTTGCCCTAGTTCTATAATCCTTTAGCTTGTTTTGGTTTCTAAATAAGGTTCTTATAAAATACACAATATATAAAATTCTTAATTTATTAAGCAAACTTTTATATGGATTTTTCTAATAGATATATTATGAATCTAAATTCAAAATATACACATTTTTAAAATAAAATAATCATAAGATTTTCCCCAAAAATGAAGATTGAAATTGTAAGAATTATGTCATCCAAAACCAAAGAGTAAATACATTAGATGATATATCCGTGAAAATCGATTTTCAAATATTTTATTATTGATCAATAAAATGAAAAACTAATTTATTTTTATTATTCAGTTTGTTGCATATTTTAGATAATTTAGATATTTTTTATTGTTTACCCAAAATATATATTCAAAATATAAGATTATTTATTCCCTTCTATTTAAAGCTAAATTAAGAGAGAAAATTTGAAAGCCATCATGTGTATTTTTCAAAGCAAGCCACATTATATAAAAAAAAATGAGTTTTTTTAAGAGAGAAATTTGCAAATTTAGTTCTTGAGATTACATATTTTTGAGCTTGTTACAAACTGTTTTATACAGTAATTATACATGTTAAAAAATATACATTATATAATAAATTTTTGAAGAAAAAAAGAATATAAAAATATTGTTATAACCATATATTAGATTGAAATTAGAAAAATCAGAGCAATAGTAAGGAGAGTAGGATCACAAGAATGAATAGATGTAAAGTTTAAATTTTGTAAATTAGATGTATACTAAAGTAAGATTGTATGAATTTTATTTGATTTTTTTGTTGACTTATATATTAATAAAATTGTATAGCACCTGTAATAAATTTTTTTATTCAATTTACACACAACAATTCTTTTAAGTATATATATTTATTTTAGTTTACTGTACAGATATAAAAGAATGAATATTAACAATCTAAACAGTTTAAAGTCCACTCAAATCAAGTAAAAAAAATTTTTAAGTAGATGCAGTAAGAATCTGGCCTGTAACCCTATATAGAGAACAACTAAACATATCTATATATATATATTGTAAGTTGGTTACATACAGTGGCTTAACTGTTGACGTCAGCGATGATGCAGCTTAAAGGCGAATGTGCTGCACTTTGCTAGAATTAGGTCAACACAGCTGCAGAAAGTGGGTGAATGTCGTCAAAAGTAGGACACAGTTCACGATAACCGGTGCACACACTGACGTTTTTGATAACGTAACATGTTTAACCGGTGAATAATAAAATATAATTTGCACAAATCCCGTATTTTGTAAAAATTACAAATTTTAAGTTTTCGATTGATTTTGTTCGTGAGTATTATTGTTGGTATTACTGCTACTGGTACCATTGTTGTTACCGCTACTAGTAGTCTGATGCATGAGCATGGTTTTCAAACTTGCAACTTCGGAAGCTAACTGTTGCAACTGAGAACGTAAATGGAAGTTTTCGTTTCTTAAATCGGGCCTGGAAGGTTTTCGTCTTTCACAATGTGGAGAACGATCGGAATCTCCACTGCTGCCGCTGCTACCCGGCGACGGCGTGTCGTTGCTTAATACGCTACTATCGCCGTCAGACGTTGCAGATACGTCTTCACGGGCGCTGTTGTTGCTACAACATCCGCTATCTGATTTTTCGCTCAAATGAGATTTATGACGTAATTTATGAGGCAAACAACTGGTCAAATTAACACTTCCGCTGTTTGGACTATCGTCAGGTGAAGACCACGATTCCTGATCGCCGCTGCTCTGTCCCGATGAAAAACTCTGCTGAGATCCACTGTGATAGTATGCTGATGGTGCAACTCTTGTTGTCACTATCTTACTTTTACGTACCATAGAATCAGAAATAGGTATCACGATCGGGTCTGAATCAACTAGACATTGTCCACTCATTCCATACTTCTCTTTCAGTGCTACTAATTCTGCTTTCAGTAACGCATTTTCTTTAGCCAGTTCTATAAGTCGAGACTGCAGCACCATATCATTTAATCTTCTTTTCTCGCGTGATCTTTTTGCTGCTTCATTGTTTCTACGTCTTCTATCCCAGTAACTATCATCTTTTTTATTATCTGGAATAAATTCTCGTTGTTTGCGTTGTGGAAACAGCTCTTTATTTTTTAAACTGGACAGATCTACACCCAAATGAGCAACAGTGGAAGGAGAAGTCCATCCTGTAGTTGTGACAACCGGTGTTAAATCGGAAGGATTTTGATTAGGAAACATCGCTGGCGACGGAGGAGCTTGCATTACGGGGCTATCCAGATGATATCGAAGTTGCTTATTTGGAGAATGAGTAGCTTCTCTGTTATCGGAAGTTCTGTAAGAAAAAAAACCATGTAAAAAAACTTAGAATTTTAAGCAATAAACGCTTTGTCACATTTATACAAATAAAAGCCGACTTACAAGTAGAACATCTAAGCACGTCAGAGAAGCCGGCTGTTCAGGGACATTTTTATAACTCGGCTGAAAATTCGTTTAAATTACTTTAAATTAAAGGGGATAAAACAAATTCGAGTTTAATGTGTTAAATGACAGACAAAGCACCCTTTTGATTAAAGCGAACACCAAATCAGCCTTTATTTAATGTAGAATTATTAAACGAAGGTCGCGAAACCTTATACTTCAGCAGAGTTAAGCTCAATAAGGAGAAGCGAAACTGCGTTTAAATTAAAGGAGAAAAAAAATGATGAACTTACCCCCAGAAATATGGAAAGCTAACCTTACCGATCAGATAACAATCAGCGTTTGACGATTAATCCCTTCAGAATCTCTTACATTCTCCTTTAGATCGAACACATTACACGTGAGTCGGTACACACGTGTGATACATAAAAAAGAAATCCGATCAATAAAGAGACAAAGGGGAAAGTTCCGTTACGTCACCATTCTAGCAGCAAGAGACTCGTTTGTATCTGGCAGGCGTCTCAAACTTTTTCTCCTTTTTTTTTAAAGAAGAGATTATGTACATGATTAAAAGTTCTTACCTGATAGTAGCAGGCATTGCCCACATTTCCTGTGGAGAATTAGTCAGTCTCATGACTTTTTGGAAAGTGAGAGTGAACGTGTGTCGCTGCTAAGGGAAGTGCAGCAAATTTGACCCAATTTCTACTCAGCTGATGGCAGAAGATCGCTGAACCTACGGAAAGCAGGTCAGGGGAAAGTAAAGGAGGTCATGGTAATGCTGTCAGTCTGTAAGCTCGTCTGGTATTGGTAGAACTGATATACACGTATCTACTGTAAGTGACGGGTTTAGACGCCCTTCTCCCATTTGATGATATTGCTCAATTTTAATTCGTTTCTTTCTTCTTTTTTTAAATTAATGTTCCGGGGTATTTGACCCTCTAATTTTAAATAATGGTTATGAAGTTTAAGTCACTTTTTATTGATTGTATTCTCCGGAACGGTTGGAACTTGTGGTTATGTATAAAATGGTTCAGACTGTCATGTGCATGACTTGCTATTTCAGTTATGTATTTTTTAAGTTATATGATTTGAATTTAATATTCAGAATATAAAAAAAATATTTATATCTGCTTCAGCAGAATAATTAATCTGTGTGTTAGATCTTTTCTATATTTTATGTAAATTCTGACTTGAAAATTTATTAATAATTCCAAAAATAAATTTAAATAGGATTTCAAAAGGTTATATATATATATATAATTCTTTCATTAATGATAGATACAATACTTCAATATTTAGAGAAGAAAAAATTTTTGAAGAATTTAGAGAGAACGATGTTTAAGCCAATTTTAAAAAATCGAGAATAGAGTTTGACAGAACAGATTTCGGAAGGGAGTGTCCAAGGATGTTTTATGAAAAATACTTAGTTTAGTAGGAGTATTCAAGGATACTCTATAACAGAAAATTGGTTTTATCCCAATATTCTATTAGAAAATGATGTAGGAAAGAAATGAAGAAACAAACAATTTGGATCTAATTTGTTTTGGGATAGGTAATCTATCATCTCATAAGTAGTTCAAGAGTAAGGGAAGCTATGAAGGAAGGAAGAGGTGGATATGGTACGTCGGAGGAAACACTGTCTGGATAAGAGTTGAATGTGGAACAACTTAAAAATTAATAATAATAAAAGTAAAAGAATCTAGATTATTTATCTCACCATACACACATTAACGTGATCACTGCAAAAATTTATTTATGCGAAAATTAAAAGGCAGAAAGTATATAAAAGTTACACAATATCTCTTTTTTTTTCTTTTATTATTCTAAATCTTTAAACGCAAAGTAATACAATTAACTTATTTTTTGTATAATAGTTATTATTTCTTAAAATTAATTGGTGAGTACAGTAATATAGTGGTTGTTTATCCGTTGCCTAGACAACATCAATAAACTTCCATAGAAACGCCATCTGAGCAATTGAACCATTTTAAAAATTCATTATTTTTGTATTATATTATGTTGTCATAATAAGATCACAGTAATGGAAATTTATTGTAGAAATTATAATAATGTATTTCTGTAAATTGTAAATTTTTAATTCTTATTACAAAACTAAAATTTTAAAATACATCTCGTCGCCTACGTGATTTACTATTTGGAGGCCGTGACGTCACTGGGAATGATACAATCTACTTCCGGTCCTATTGCTAGGAAACGCCATTCCGCCTGACTGATCTCTCACGTGGTATCCAATAGGTTATGTAAGTCACGTGTCAAACTATTGGGACATTTTGAAATCGACCAATTGCAACTCAGTTTGAATTCGCGTGGTTTTTTTTTTTTTTTCATTTTCTAGATTAATTTTATTTTTTCATGCAAACTAATTTGAATTTTTCTATTTGTATATTTTGTATTTATTTATTTAATATTGCATTCGATATAATTTGTTCCGTTTTTTACATCATGAAACATTTATATATAATATTTATGTATACACGTACGTACGTACGTACAGTACGTAGGTATATTTTTAAAATAATTTCGGAAACGCTAATTTTTGAAAATTGAAAAATAAAATATATGCTTGTTTTTGATTGATTTTTTTTATTATTTATCTAAAATATCTGGAATACTTAAATATGTTGGATAAATCGAAATTAAATAACAAACATATATTCACCATAATCTAATTCCTATTACAATATTTATGATAAAATACGTTCCCTTGGGACATAAAACGAGATAGTTAAGAGTTATAAACACTTTTATCCAAGGCCACAAACAACATTTTTTCCTGGATAGGCGTTAAGGAAGACTACGCAGAAAGTAACTTGTTGACTTGCAAAATTATATAAAAATTTCTTTAAAGAATTTTGTAAAGAATTAGGTTGATTCAATAATTTAAATAATTAGAGAAAATTAAGAAAGTTTAATTGAGAAATCTATTTTTGAACTCTGCTCTTTCTATAGAAATCTAATCACGTTTCAGAAGGATCAGCGCATAAAAAAAAAAGCTTAGTTTGTTTAGATGAAATTTATCCACAACTGTATATTTACATAGACACATAATGAAAAGTTTCAAATAATTATATGTCTGAATTAAAATCGAGAAAATTATTAGTTTAAAAATTCATTAATACGATCGCACGCAATTCATTAATACTGTACTTTGTCTTTATTAATAGAAATGAATTAAGGTAGCGCTTACAATATTGTATTAAGAAACGCACTCTATAATTCATTTATTCATATTCAACCTCATTAAGTGCTTAATTATAGATGAGAGACAAAACGAGAAAAATGAATGACTAAGCTTTTGTAACCGTCCTTAACATGTGTAACTCTATCCCTGAGATTATATCCTTAGTGGGGAGGTTACAGAAAAGGAAAAAAAAAGAAAGGGTGAACGAACTTTATTATAGAAAGTAAAACAGTTATTTAGGCCAAGGTAAAAGATGCTGAGAATAACGTGAGTATAAGTAACGATATTTTTCGACCCAAAGGATGACCTAAAAACATGAAGGAAAAATTCTAATAATAATAATAAAAAAATAAAAAATAAAAAAAACTAGATTGATTCAAATTTTCGGTTGCTATAGCAACATATTGTCGCGTAATACACGTCACTGCACGCATTCGAATCAGGTCAGACGATTTCCTGTGTAATCACGTGATTCAAATTTTATTATATCAGAAGCAATGATTTATTTACAGCAAAAAAAATTAGTCGCTATTATGTGTGTGTAAAAAATAACAATAATAAAAGACTTAGTATAGAACAGTCACATTTTAATAATTTGAACTAAACATTTAGTTTTCAAAAAGTTTTATTGGTCGATTGATAATTTTAATAATATATATTTTTTTTTGTTTTTTACAAATTATAAAATAAATTTCTATTCTTTATTATAATAAAATCATGATATAAAAAGGTAATATTATTTTTATTTAATAATAATTTAAATATTAATTTAACATTAGTGTTTCAGATAAATAATAATGCTTCCGATTTCATTCCATATAGGAAGTTTCACCAGTATATTCAATAATAATAATAATATACAGTATTTGAAAATTCAAAAATAATTTTGTTAGGAATTATTCGAATTTTAAAATAATTTACAAATTTTTTTTTTAATTTTAAAAATGCATATATTATATATTAGAAATGGTTATTTATCATTATTTGCGAAATTCGAATAAGATAATATTTAAAATTATCTATTAAAAACAATTAATAGTGAAAGATTAAATTTTTATCAATTTCTTATTTGCCAAAATATATTAAAGAAATGATAATTTTATAAAATATAAGTTACGATTCGTTTTAAAAAAATATATAAATTTATCTGTTTGCTTCAGTCTCGTAATGACACCCTTCGAGAGCTGTAATGGCTTTCTATATAAATAAAGCAGAATATCTTGTAAATTTGGCAAGTTCTCTTGGAACTAACTGCCTATTCGTTTGCGAACTTTTATATACGTTACTTAAGCAAGAAAGTAATTTCAATTTAATAGTTTCCTTCAGTTGCATTTCATCATCGTTAGTTCTTATAATTAAAACCAGGTGATGTTTTCAAACGCAAACATATACTCATATTTATATACTACATGTTTTTTGGAATGTTGCCAGTCATAAAGGGGAATTTAGCACGAGGTTGGACAATTTTGGAAAATAAAGTATTGTTATCAAAGTCGTATAGATATAAAATTGCTTGTTGTTGATATGATAAACATTTAAAAAAACCGACAAATATATTATTAGAGTATTAACAAGAAAGAATTAAATTTAATTCTTTTTTACGCTTAAATAAAATAATATAATATAATTATATACTTATAATATCTCTTGTTTTTATTTAATTCTATTATAACTTTTTATAATTTAGAAAATATTTATAAACGTCTTTTCTAGGTCAATTGTATAAGTAGCAAAAACACGTGTGACTCGTTTAATAATTAATCAGGAAGTTTAAAATTAATGAGAGTCATTCCATATAATAAATAATTGCTTAAATACTTTCGTTAATAAAGTAATAAAAGAAAAAAAAAAAAGGAAAGATAAGTGTATTTGGGTTTAATTTTAGTTTTACTACTATTTTGTAAACTCCCTTTAATATATTTTTTAAAAGTAAAGTAATCTAGGATTAACGATCCGTGAATATAGGTAATAAATTGTATCATATAACATTACGCTTCGTCCTTCATACACGAATAAATCTAAATTGATTTCTGATCTAATTATTACGTATTTTTGAATTTACAAATTCTTAATAAATTTTTTAATTTTTTTTTTAATTAAGCAATACGTGACGGTTCAATTAATCTCGTAACTTTAATTGTAATTTAAATATTATTTAATATAATATATTTTATTTATTTATTTATTTATTATAATTTGATAAATAGAACAATAATATTTTAAAATAAATATTTTGAAATTCAATCAATCTAAAATTAGAATTCTATAAACAATATTAAAATTAAAAAATAATAATAATAAAAATTCTCCACCTGGTAGAAAAAAACGAAAACTCTAAGAAAAGCAGACGAATGAAGGTGATTTAAATTTAATTTAATGAAAGACCTTGTTTAATAATTGAATGATTAATGGAGTATCAATATATAGGAAAGGGTAAGAGTAATAATCATATATGCAACGTTTTAATTTATTTATTAGCGCGGTGAAGGTCTTTCAGAACGGTGAACGACCATCCAAGGAAAAGGGTTAACAGCCGAGACAAGGTCATCTTGTTTGCAATTAGAAAATTGACCTACTTTGTTGATCTACTATTCAATCGCCGAATTTGGTCAGCTAAAGGTCGAATCTAAATGGAAAAGTCAAAGGTTAAATATTCTATATATTCCTAATGGTCGTTATATCCTTCGTAGGCGAATTTTGCAATATACGTTTTCTCTATATCATGACGTATATAATGCGCATATAAATTTTATAAATAAATAAATTTATGCACGAGAACTAACGGGTAAATTATTTTTCCCATTAAATATTGGTTCATGCTATTTATCCCGATTGCGAATTTGAATTCAATATGATCTTTCGTTAGTTTTGACCAATTTATTTTAAAATTAGTATTTCTTGCATAATAAAAAAACAATCAAAACTAAATAGGATATTACGGAATTATAATCAGTACATCGTAATTACTAAAAAACTTTTGTTTATATATTCAAATAATAAGAAAAAAAGTCAATGCTGATTTTGGAGGAAATTTGAATATGAGAGAGGGGGGAAAAAAGAAACTATCTCTAAATATTTTTAAAAGTTTGTTAATTATCCAGAGTTTCACAAGATTTATATTTTATAATGTATTTTATCGCATCAGTTTTATCAATTTATCGAATGTTAAACATAAAACGGATATTGGACTCCTCCGTTGCATAAAGAAAACAAATAGAAATAAAATTGATGTCATCAGATAAGGAAATTTAAAATCTAAAAATAAAAATAATAATAAATTATTCAAATTTATATATTTTTATATAGTAATTTTAAACATATGATAAAAATACTTTGTTCCTATCATAGATTTTTTTAAAGATATATTCATTATCAAATGTGTATTATATATTATTTTAATTAATTATATTTATTCTTTCTTTGTTAAAAGTTTATTTAATTAGGAAAATAAATGCAATAAAATGGAATATAATTTGGAAGTACAACATACTAAAATATTTTATTCATTACGAATGTAAATTTCTAAAGTTTAAATTGATAAAATGCCATTTTATCTCCATTAAAGAAATTATATTCAAATTATACATTATAAATCAGCGGTTCTCAACCTTTTTATAAATGAAAACCAAAATTCAAAAATTTTTCACTACTAACAAAAATATGTCTTGTAAATAGGAAGTCAACATTATATACGTATCATAGTCGTTTTTCTCGCGTACTATTCAGTGATACGCGAACCACTGGTTGAGAACCGCTGTTATAAATTATCTTTTAGGGTGTTACAAATTATAATACTGTATACAATTTTTTTTAATATGCTAAATTTTAATGGTTTAACCATTAATTTTTTAATTAGGTCTGCATAGTTGTATTAAACGATAATTTCAAGTTAAAGGAATTTTTATATTAATTAAATGTACTAATCTATAATTTAAATGACAGTGATGATAATAGACTACTGTACTGTGTTTCACTGGAGAAATTTATGCATATTTTATTTTTGCTTTTCATTTTTTTATTCATGAAATTAGGTGTCTAAATTATACGGTAAATTTTAATTCAAATAGATAAATTACACAATACGAAATTGTCACGAAAGCGAAAAATCCGGTAATAATTGCATAAATTAGCAGGTAAGTAGGATACACGTTTTAAAGCAACAAAAGAAAAATCAAATTTTAAATAATTTATTTACAAAAAAAGAGGAAAAAAATCTGAGTCACTAAATTAATACTAACATTTTATTTTCTTCCGATAATCGATTCAACAGAAAACGATATTAAATGTGATCTTTCGCATCTCTTCGATTCAAATTCTTCCGTTTTTTTATAGCACATCTTCTGAGTAACTTCGTTTACGGGCACTAGAGGCGCTAATGTCGGTAACGAATATGGTGTTCCATAAATTGCTGAAGTTAATTGATGATAACACGGATTGAGTTGTGATCTGTAATTACTTTCGACAATGGTCGTTTGCGCTGGTTGATAGCACAACTGACGATTTGAAAGAACAGAGGAAGGATAATAAGAATGCCAAGCGATAGATAAATGCGGATGGATGGGTTCTGAACATTCGAAAGATGAATGAGAGTGAACTGATGATGGATTCCACGTAGTATTCGAATATTGGGATGAAAGTTGATCTTCTCTATCAAATGTGATAGCATCCAGTTCTTTATCCGCAAAACATCTTCTTTTTCTCATTCGATCGCTTAAATATGGAAGAACTGGTCTTAGAGGATTAGTTGTGGACAATTGATACAATTTCAATCTATAATCTAATAAAAAAAATAATTATTATTAAATATTCTTATTTACTAATTATTGTTTTGAATATTATAAACAATATTAATTATTGGAAAAATTTAAATATATATACAGTATATACATACAATGCCTATCAGAGAGCAAGAGGGGCAGCTGCCCCGGGCCTCACGATTTTGGAAGTCTCAATTTTCATGATTTTAGAGTATTTTTATTGTATTTTTGTCAATTTTGTTATTTTAAATGTAAGTATGCGTCTGTGAAATAAATAAATGTTATAATTGAATAAATATTAGATATCATTGTTTTTATTTTCTTGTCCAGAGTTTTATTTTAAATTTTGAAGAGTCTCAAAAATATTAATTATCCCGGGCCTCTCATTTTCTCTGAAAGGCACTGCATACATACATAGTTGAAAATATAGCGGATTTTTCGATTAGACCTATATGAATTGTTGATTTTATATATTAATTATATATATATTTATATACATCTACCAGATATTAAATTTATATATCTGGTGAATTTAAATGCTTTAAAATTCAAATGCTTTAAAACATTTTATATTATTGTGTTAATAATATATTATTAACACAATATTATATTAACAACATATATAACACAATATATATATATTATTAACACATTTTATATTATTGTGCTATAAAATTAGAATTAAAAAATTTAGGAAACTCATTTGAAATTAAATTAAATAATCTCAAATGAGTTTCCTAAAATTTTTAATTCTAATTTTATAGCATAACTATATTATTGTGTTAATAATATAAAATGTTTTAAATATTTATCGAATAATTTATATTTTTATTATATGTCTATTATTATTAAATATTTTTGAACCAACAAATTGTGGATTTTAGGCAAATACAATACTGTATATCAAATTAAAAGAGACTTTAATAAAAAATCATTTTATTAAAAATGCATAATTGAGAAAAACAAGATTAATGATAACTGATTAATTAAAAAAATGACGTTCATAAAAAAGTGTTTGTTTGCTTGCTGTTTTATAAATAAATAAATAACAATAATTGGAATTAATATATAATAATTATTTATAATTACAAAAACCGTAATAAATTTAATAATGGTTGATATTAAATATTAGATATAATTTGACCAAATAAGAGAAATAAATTTTTTATTTTTGAAACTGTGAAGTTTTAAATTCACTCTGTTTCGAAAATTACAGTACATTAAATATATTAATGTCTTGAAAATAAATTTCAATGTGCCATCTATCGAGTATAATTTGAACTATAATTCTTTCTTATTTTAAATTATTTTGAAAAATTTAATAAATTAGAAAAACAATTTATTTGACATTACTTTGAAGTAATTCTCTAGATATCGTGCTTTTTTGCAAATTTCTCAAATGACGTTGATACATCCTCTTCTGTTCTAATATAGCTTCTGCTGTTTTCAATTTATCAGTTGTGTCTTTACCTTCGGTAGCCTGTTGTCTGGTAAGAGAAAAATCAATAATATAATTATTATTTTTAAATTTATTTATTTAAAATAAGTTTTGAGTTAAAATTTTGATAAAATATTTCTAACTAGATGGAGCCACTTTAGCATTATAATTAACTTTCAGTACAGTACTCACAAGTACTGTCCTGTAATCATATGAATTATTTTTGTTTTTTACTTTATAATTTTATTATCTGTTATTATCAAATAACGAAATTGATCTTGTAATCATTGAATCGAATATATCATAATAGACCTAAATTACAAATTATAATATATTTAAACAATGTCTTTATCCAACAAAACTAGTTAACCAGAGCCGACAGAACGGTACTAAGTAACTTATGCAAGGCAAAAGGGCGCTTGATGCCAAAAACACCAATGATAGGGTACCTCGGACGCAAAAGCAGAATTTTTTAATTTCATTAAGCAATTCTTTCTAGTAGCCGAGATATATTGTTTATAAATATCATAAGTCACATTAATAGTGTTCTGTGCTTATTAATTTGAATAATTTTTTATTATTTGTATTATTGTGTCCCAAATCTAACAATAGCTTTAAGAATTTTGCTAACTATTTATTACTAACTGTTTATTATTTAACTATTCCTGCTTAAGTGTCACTAGTGGAGAATGATCATTTTCCAGATTAAAATTTATTAAAAATTAGTTAAGATCAACTATAGCATAAGAAAGACTAGTAAATTTAGCAATGATTTTAATAGAACATGATGCATGTGAAAAATTAAATATCAAAGAACTTATTCGAGATTTTGCTAATATGAAAGCGCAGAAAGTTTTATTGCAAGAATCATAAGAATAACAAATGCATTTAAATATTTTTTTGTGTTGTTTATTTAAATTACACCTATTTTTAATTACAGTTACAAATAACTAATTAATAGTCTACTAAACATTATAACAACAATAATTTTAGGGCGCCATATAAATTTTTGCATAACCCAAGCACTCTAGCTCCGGTCCTGTAGTTAATTATAAATATTTGGAAGGAAAATAAATTTTATTTTAAAAATAATTAGAATAATCAGTTGATAAATTGCGAATAAAAAATAGACATTGTTCTACCTGAAAACAAAATTTACATTCATTTATCACTTAAGCATATAAGTATACTTTTGAAAGATTTATTTTTATTATGATCATTACCTTCCAAGTTATTTCACATGCCAATCATTGAAAATAAATACTTTACAATTATAAATCGTTAAAATATTTCATTTACTGTATAATTTATACAGTATTTGAAATTTTCGAATTTTGGTTATCTCTGTTTATTTTATTTTTGATCGACAGAATGTAAAATTAATTAAAATAAATTCAAGATTGAAATGATCATTAATACTATGAATTGTTAATTTATTTTTTATCTATATTAAATCACCGAAGAATAAAATTGATAATATATAGTATTCAGTTAATATGCATCAAAATCTATCAAATTTACTCTCCAAATAATTTTTCATTTGAAATTTGTCTTAATCACAAGCTTAAAAAAATTTAATTAAAATATAAATATTTAAATCTATAAACTATTGAGGGGTTCATTATCTTACAGTTTCCCGATATTAACGTGTTTTCTTTATTTCTAGCAATGAAAGTTATAAACATCAACAAAATTAATGCAAACACACGCAGTTTTTATAACATTAAACTACTTAGTTTTTAACTTTTCTAAATTTATAAATGATTAGGTGCTAAATATACAGCATTACTTGGATTAATTCTCAATTTTTTAATAATAATAATAATAATAATTCATCCAAAAAATTAGCAAATACACAGAACTCTCACAAGGAATTAAGCGTCTTTGGAGAATGCAAAAGGTACCCATCGTTCTGTCCGCAACAGGAGTAATTTCTCACACTACACAAAAGTCTCAAAACACTAGATCTACATCCGAAGACATACATAACACTACAAAAGACATCACTACTCAATACATGCAACATAGTAAGAAAGTTTCTCAGCACTGACACAGACAGTTAGTTGGCTATTTCTGATGTTTAGTTGTGTGTTATGTCTTGACTCTTGTCCGACATAGCACTTTGCTCCGGAGTTATGCTCACATTGATTAACAACACAATAATAATATAGGTAAAATACTTATTATAAAGTTAAAATTTTATGGATATACAAGAGATCCAACAATAAAGTAAATGAAAACATAATTTTTTAATGAATATATTGGAATATGACACAAAAAATGTAAATTATTAATAAGAGAAGATTAAAAATAATAATAATAAATAAGTGATAAGTGATGGTGTCATTATCCTGTTTTGATCAACAGGATTGATTTTTCAATTATACCAAGATGATGATACTGATATTGAACAAGTGTAATGCACTTCATTAAATTTTATTATGAAAGCATTGATTGATCTGTCATAATATCAAAATGTGATTGTGAATAACAAATTTGTGTGAAACAAGAATCAATTAAATATTATGAATTATCATATTAAATTATTAAAATATTAAATTCTAAAAGATATTTTCATTAAATATAAGAATAAAATCTTTTAGTATATTATTATTAATGATACTTTTATTGTTTCAAATAAATCAGCATTCAGATCTGATATAGTTTGAGAATGTAAATGATTTAAAATAAAAAGTGAGCATGCTTAACAAGATAAATACAAATAATTAGCAAATAAATAAAAAATTATCTTGTAAAACAATTGCATTTGCAGATAGATGATTTTTAAATTTATTTTTAATTTATGATGATTTGAAATTAAGATGAATTCATATTGTACCTTTAACCAATAAATTTTACAATAAAGCTTGATTATTACAGATATCGATATTTAAAGTTTATCAAAGATTTTAAGATTTCTGCTTCCAAAATAAGATTTATTTCAATATTTTCAGTTTTCAAAATTCTTTGAAATTTATTTTAAATAACAATATGAAATAAAAAGGAAATTCATGGAACTAGCATCCTGCATCATACCTTCAGAATTTATATTGGGATAGAAGATAACATATGATAATATTTTGAAAGTGAGTCTAAACCAATTTTTGAAAAAAGTTAATTTTATAAAACCATGTAAAGGCAGTCCCCAACTTACATAAGTGGATCATTCTACAAATCTCTGCATAAGTTAAAATATATATGTGTCAGAACATACATTATACAGTATAGTGTCATGATGTGACACTAAAAATAGTTATATTAAAGAATAAGCACATTGCATGGTAAAATAGTCATTAATCATCTTGAAGGATTGGATTTGATTCTGAATCTCACACTTCCAGTTTATCAGTAGGGCCTGGTTCATTAACTAAAACTAACTTTATGCAAGTACAAATCTACATAAATTGGGGATTGCCTGTATAGTGCTTCCCAGATATAATGCCATTATTTATATTGTGGATTTGGATATATTAAAGATTTTCCTATTCTCCATCCTTTTGAAAGAGATTCTGAGGTTATTAGTTTTAGTGCAGTTGTCTTATGTGGGCCTGATTCCTACTTCATAAACCTGTAAAAACTGAGAAGTGGTATACTTTCATTTTGCATTTAATTAAAATATTTTTTAAAACTACAATATTTAAAAACAAAAAAAATTAACTTACTAAATGCCACTGTGAGGTGAAGGATACAAGATACAAAATCTCCAAACCTAAGTGTTCCATCTTTTCTCATATAACGCAAAGTCAATAAAGATAATGTTTCCATATTCAGTTGAAATCCTATATTTATAATAATATAATTATGAGGAATTAAGTTTTATAATATAAAAAATGTAAACAAAATATTTTTTTTACCAATGTCAATTAGTGCATCTTTTAGTTTTTCTGCTCTTAATATACCTGATGTACCTTTTGTGTGATTCCCAAAAGTGTTCTACAAAAATAAATATATTTTAAAGATTGGAAAGTATATTGGTACAATACATTACAAATAATTAATTTTCTCTTCTTTGCATTAAATTAATTTATCTTTCAAGAAAAATTAAATAATATAAAAGCTTATTCTATTCAGCATCATTTTATATAAGTTAAACACTTATTTTTTTTATGATAAATAAATTAATGAATTTTTTTATTTATAATTAATTCTTTAAATTGAAAAAAATGATAACACTGATGCTAAGTATTTGTTTATTAAAATTTATTTTGTTTAATTGAAAATAAGTTATTTTTTTTTCTTCTATTAAATTTTCAAAAGATCATTCAGAGACAAGAACTATGGGATAAGCAATGAAATAATTGCACATTTTTATAATAAAAATTTACAGTTAGAGAAATTTTGAAATATTTGAATAAGAAATATACCGGTAGATTAAAACAATTCAAAAATGTGACTTTTACATCTATTATCTGCTTGTTGTATGATGTTTTACTAACTTGTGATTGTTAGAATTGTAGAAAAGTTTTTATTTCATAAAAAAAAGTGAATGAATAAAATTTTTGTGTAAGAATGCTAATAAGAATAATTATTAGCATATTGTTCAAAACATTATATTGTTTTAATCCAAAAATATGAAGACAAAAGTGAAAATCTGTGTATCCAGAAATTAAATCCTATTTTTCATATGTGCTTAAGTTGAATTTTCACAAATGCAATATTCATGATATTTTTTTTAAGGACAAATCCTCATGGATATGGAAAATTTATTAAGTTACTATGGAAATAAAATTTAAGTAAAAATTTCCCAAATAAATATTTGGTCATAGAATATATGGACTGTTTTAAAATATATTATTTTATATACCTGCCACAATTTTAAACTGCACATTAAATTTTTGTAATCAGCAAATTTTAATCTTCCATTTCCAGTTGACTAATTTATGTTAAGACAAAATATAATATAGAAAATATTTATAAAAATTATCAATTGGTTTTTCATATATTTTTAACAGATAATTTTTTTGAATTCTGTAAAGCATTTATTATTAATTAAAAGTTTTAATTAAAAAAAAATTTTTTTTATTGACCATCAAATTTTATACAATGCTCCTTGAGTTATGAACATAATTTATCTGAATTTTTATTTATAACTTAGGTTATTCATAATTCAGGTACTGCCTGCTATTTCCTCCTAAAAATAATGAAATAACTTTATGTATTGTGTTTTGTAATATATTTCACAATTGGATCAATTAGAAGTTTATTTCACAGATTTGAGCAAAAAGTTCTGAATATAAAAAAAAGCATTTTTTGGTGTAATTTCTGCCATTTTGAGATACTGACATAATATGTTAACTGGATAATTTTACATAATATTGGTTGCTAGAGCAATCTGCTATCATATTGTTTAAGTTTTTACAATTTTGTGAAATTTGAAAATGAAATTTCATGTTCATAAGTATAAATGTTCATGATTCAAGGAGCATGTGCATTTTGATATTTCAATTATAAGAAAATAGTTTAGCATCATCATAATTAAAAAATATATTATTTGTTTTTCCTTAATTTCAAATAGATAAAATGCCTTCTGTTACAATTTTTAAATGATAATGCTCTGTAGAAATGAAAATTTTATAACTGATTGAAGTGCTAGAAAATAATTGTTAATTATATAGAATTATACAGAATTAACTTTGAAAATGTTTTTTTTTTTTTCAAAATTAATTCTGTAAAATTCTATAGTTTTTGTTCTATATGATATTGAATTATCAATATTTAAAAAATTCATTAATAAAAGTTAAAATGCTCCTTTTATAAAAAAAAAGGAGCATTTTAACTTTTATTAATGAAGTTTTTAAAAATTTAGGATGATTTTATAATCTTTTATTATTATAATTGCTAATGAGTAACTAGAAAATCCAAGTAATAAATTTAATTTTGCATACTTATGTCTAATGTATTTCAGATCTAATTTCTAAGGAAATCTTATTTATTTGAAGAAAATATTAATTATGTATATATGCATTAATATTTTAAAAATGAAAAAATTTTATTAAATTTTCTCTCAGTCAAATTAATATTGAAATATTTCATGATTTTTTGAAATATATTTGATTTATTTTTAAATTTAAATTAATTATAATTAATTAAATTATAGTATATTATAGTAATTTAATTTAATAAACTTTTAGCATTAAAAGACCTTCTTAATCCCAGTTAGGTTATTAAATTGAACAAAGTTTGTTAAATCAAGCATTTGTTATAAAATGAATATCAATATATTATTATATTGCAGAATAATTTTAAAAAGGATACGTCGAGTGCTAAAACAACTTGTCTACACACTTCTAAAGTTGCACAACTTTTTACATAATCTGAAATTATATTTCATTTATATATATAAAATTTATTAATCATTAATTTTTAATGATAAACAGTTTGATAATTACATTAATAAGTAATTTTCAAATATTTTTATGTTATTTATTTTTTATGAATCTTACCATTTGGAAGACATGCTTCAAGTAACTCTTGAAGTTCAAATGCATTAACAGTTTTATGCTAAAATAATATATTTAGTTAATTAATGTTTAGTTCAATTTTAATTTTTAATTAAATAACACTCACTTCATCTGCAAGTTGAAGGAAAATAGCTTCATATGAACAAATTTTACTATCAAATGAAGGAGCCTAAAATAAAAAAATTGAACATTGATACAAAATATTTAAATACGAAATAAATGAATTTTCTAAATATGATTTATTTAAATTTAGTAAATGATATTGCGTATCTTATTTATTTAATTAAATTAGCTTTTATTTATTTAAAATAAATAGTTTTAATCAAAAATTAATTTTATAGTTTATTTATTGGTAAATTTTATAATTTTTAATATGATATATAAAAATGTAATAAGTAAAATTAAAATTCTAAAAGCGTTAAGAGATCAAAAGAAATCTAATAAGCATTTTAAGCAGGAATACAATTTTTTATTAAAATTTATTTGTAAATAAAAACAGATATTAATAATAATATGCAGTAATGTTTTTGACCTTCTATGGCTGAGGTGGGCCATAGAAGGTCAAAAACACCTTCTATGGCAGTGTTTCCAAAAGTGTGGTACGTGTACCCCCCAGGGGTACAGGAAGAGTTTGATGGGGGTACGCGCTGTACCAGGCTTTGACTAAGCCTATGCATCAAGCAGTTTACTTTTTTCAATTACAAGCATAGAAAAATAATAATAATCTTTGTTTCTTGTTAGTATTGTGTATGCGTGGTTTTCTATGTATGCGAAGCCTAGCGTAGCCGGGCGCTCTGATTCTGTGCATTCCTTCACTCTATGGTCCAGACAATAGTATCACACAAAGCTCCAGTACAGTGCGCGCATGTGTATTTTTTAAATTGTAGTTCGGCCAATAAAATTGATGTTGATATTCTGAAATGTATTACACAGCATTTAGAGAGTTTACAAGTGAGCCTGAAAAACTATTTTCCTGATTTAAACAAAAATATTGAATGGATAAG
>WUQG02123903.1:4848-24761 GCA_011317285.2 Androctonus mauritanicus | reverse complement strand
TTAAGTGCACCACTCACAAGGTGTACTCTTTGTGAGTGGTGCACTTAATAAAATTCATTCATTCATATAACTTATATGTAGAGCTTTAAAAGCTTCCACATTTTTTTTTTCTATTAATGTTTATTTAATTATTAATATTGTTTGTTGTATAAACATGTTTTCTTTGTATAATTCATTATTGTTAATTACATTTGCTGTATCTTCTTTGTGGGAATCCCAATGATATACCGATGGGAATCTACACGATGCTATTATAAAGGAATTTTTTTAAATTTATTTTCTTTGTTCGTCAAATAGATAAAAAATATGATGAGATAAAGTAATCTCCAAAGTTCTGAAACAAGAACCTATTGCTGATTAAATAAATAATGCTATAAACAGATCAGGGAATGTGGCTTCAGAAAGATGAAGGTGAGAACGATTAGAAAAAAGTGTTGGAGGGATGGAATGTAGAAGTTGAAGAGTTGAAGTTTAGACACAGAGAAAATAAAAGTTAAAATTCAGCTCTGTGCTGTCGAACTTCAGCTCAGTGCAAGAGGTGCCTTTCGTTTGAGTACGAATAAGAAAAAAGGCAGAAAAAAGAGAGAAGAAGAAAAAAAATATATTGCTTGTTCACCAGCTCTTCTCCAACATATACAGGAACTACAGAAATGACCAGAGAATAAGTCAACCAATGGACTGTCCCGATTCCAAGAGTCATTTTCAATTCTACTCACCTAATCTTAACTAGGTTTGAATCTCGTCAACGATAAAGGTACTGTAATTGTCCAGAGAGCAAGTGATCACTTGTCACTTGCTCTGTACGTTTTAACACAATAATAATAATAAAAAAATGATTGTAAAGAAACCTTTCTCAACGCGAGTTATGTTGATACCAAATAAAAGCATGTTTTTTAGTGTTTTAAATTGTGTCGTCTCAGTTATTGACATGCGTCACCCGACGTTCTCCCATTCTTTTCTATGGAACCCGCAAACGTCGTCTATCGCTTCTAACTGGCAGCAAACAATTAAGAGGACATGCTTCTAAAACGTATCTTGTATCAGAACTTTTAACATTAAGTCTCACGAGCTTATTTTGAACTTATAAGGGCCAGCAAGCCCGTTTGGATAATCTAGGTGTCCGGACCAAGTAAGTAAACGATGTGGAAAAAACACTCCTAGTATTTTTTAGCGTAGAATGCTGGCTGAGTTAATGGAGAGTTCCAGGGTGGTCGATAGTGTTAACAAAGAATGACTTTTGACAGGTTGAGCCTGGATCTTTTCTGAAAAATCTGGAATCTAGAATAACATGCGATCTCTCAAATGGAAATATTGAAGCAGTCAGTCTTCGACCCATATTTTAATATTGTTTTTCTCAAGATCTGTTAACGAACACACTTAAAAATGATTTCATCCGTTTTATCTCATAAACTTTGGAGAACAATCATTTTTATTTAATTTAGTTCATCAAGGTAGCAGAAAACTGACATCTAAAATTGCATTAATTTTTCCTATTGTGCGTAATCAAAGTTGGCACTAACCAGTAAGTATATTTTTTAAGTTTCAATATAGTATAGTTCTTACATTCTATAAGATAATGAGAAAATACTTAGAAATGTTTATAAAGAGACGATATAAACTTAACATATAGATATTGTTTATAATTAAAATTTTAAAACTTACAACATGGAGATATTCTAAGCAGACGACTTTCGATGAAACTCTTGAATCGCCATCTGGCGATCTTAAAAATAAAAGTAAATTTTAAATCAAAACTCTTCATAAATTCTAACTTTAAAGTTATAATTTAATTTAAGTTATATATTATAATTAGACTATAATTATAATTGAAAATTCTTTTAATAATTCTTTAACGGCGCTAAACGTATACGGATTTTGAAGCGATGGATCAATTAAAAGTTCATTATGTGCTAGACAGATCTGCAATGAATGGCTAGATAAAAACGGAATAGATATGAAATTTTTGAAAAATTTAATATTTTTTCCGGAATTTTCTCCCGGTGCTTCAGGTCTTACTACCTTACCATGAGGATATCTGTATATATTAAGTCCATATTGAAATTTTTATCGAAAGAGATTAATTAAACTATTATCGTTTTTATTCCATAAAAATTAGTTACAATATAACAAAATCAGCATTTTTATTGTATAATGTACATGTGCTGAATTCGTACATTCGTCTTCTTCTCCTTCTTCTCCTCCAATTCCCTTCTCTGGGGATAATTATAATAAAAATACTTTCCCCCGATCGCTACCCGCTGGTTCGAAATAATGATATCCTCAGGGGTGTCCGGTATCCGTATGAATATCGGGCAGTCCATACAGATTCATACAGCCTTAGTGACGATGGGCATCACTAGGACAGTCATTAGGACATGTGAGTCCATCGCAGGCCATAGTGACGTAGGTATCGCCAGCAGTCCCGGTTCCGTATTGGAACCATGATGGGGACTCACGAATGATTATCAGTGACGGACGCGACAACCACAGAATGGTACGAGGTGACCTCTTTAGCTTTTTACGCCACGTGGGATCAAATAATGGGTATATTCTCGCCTCATATCCACAGAGGCCTGAATTCGTTCATAATTACTGAATTGCATATATTGCTTCCACCTGTCGAATAAAAATCTTATTAGACAAATTAAAATGACTTAGTATATACAATACTTTTCGAAAAAAATAATAACAATTTTCTTGTTTAATAAAATTACATTTATTCTTCAAATTGCAAAATTTTTATAAACTTTATTAAGATTATAGTAATTAAAAATAAAAAAATATTCAAAAGCAGAGGGCGCAACAATCTTTGAGATACATTCATGGAGATAATGACGTATGGCGTGTTATTTTGTGAATGATGTCAACATGGTTGGTGGATGAAGGGAGATTTAAACATGTTATCATACATCTATTTCATTAACGAGTTTCATAGAATTATTGTTAAAAGATTGTTAGATTTATAAACAGATGAAGATCTGAAATTGTTTTTAGTGTACTAAACGATGACGTAACTTTTTTCTATGAAGCTATATGCTATTTTCTACTGTAAATGTTAAAGGTAAGTATTTTTTGTTTTTTTTATTTATATACTTTTATATTCACGTTTTATTCGAATGAATTTCATATGACTTGACTTCGTCTATGTTCATTCTCATAAAGATGATTGTATTATTTTTGTTTACATCATACGACACATGCACCAGTTGTTAAGATTTTCCAGAAGGTATAATTCACATACAGTTTATAACAATATGTTTTTATATCAGTTTTAAGCATAACAGAAATGCAAAAGTTGTCAGATTTTCCAATATCAATGATTTCTCCAAAGTCCTTGAAGTTTTCTCCGAATTGGTCTCGTAAATATCCGTTTCCGTTACAGGCTTAACGCATAGTAAAGCAAAAATCTTGTTTAAATGCCCAAACTTGACTGCATAATGTAAACTTGACATTCATGTTGAATGTAAATGATGTGATAAATGAATGTTTGTACTCAGGAAATATTTTAATTCATATTCTTTTCTTTTTTTGAAAGTATATATCTCAGTTATGTTACAAAATTAATGTAAACTGTAAACAGTAATAAGTACATAATCTAAATCAGTTGTAAATGATAGATTGTTGTCAGTTAATTAACTTTTATATTGATCTGTGGTTTATAAACATTAAATACAATTAGTTTTAGGAAATAATTGCAGTATTGTTTCTTTGAAATATGAGACTAAAATATGACTAAAATAAATTTAGTCATCTAACCTTGGATCTTTTGTCTTTGGGCAAAACTTTATGCATTAATTTATATAAAGTGTTAACAGTGTTCAATTAGAAAGAGAAGCGTATTTTAGTTTTTTGTGATAAATTTTAATATTTCTCAGATTCTTATTTTAGAAAATAACAAGATAAAAAGCTCTTTTATGATTCTGATATTTATAAGTTAAGTAAACACCAATATTTCATGATTAAATCAGTACTTTATTAATCATGTAGTGTAAACATCATTCAAATAAACTATTCATTTGAAATATGATGATGAATCCAGGAAGTTCTAATTAAAAAAATTTTTTACCACTGCAAAAATTATTACGAAAAATTTTGATCAAACAAACTGATTATCCTTAGTCATTTGCAAAGAAACAATAATTAAAAAATAATTAAAACAGTGAAAATATATCATATAAAAATTTAAAATTTATAAAAAATATATGAAACAGATAGATTAAAATTTTTATCTACCAGTATGCATATAATATGAATGCATCAAAGATCTATAAAAATTAATAACAACTTTTTCTAAACCAGCAGTTTCCAAAACATTGTCTTCAAAGGCCATTTTAGATATCTTTGATTGACTGAGGCCACATTTAAAATTAATACCTTACAAGCAAAAAGGAAGATTTTTATATGAACTAAGTAGTCTGAATGGATGATTATGCTATATGTTTAAATTTACATTTTACATTTTAATTTCTTTTAAATGATATGCTTCAACTCATATTTGAAATTATAAAACCATTTATAAATGACAAAATTTTTTTAATACAGAACTTCTATTTTGAATATATATAAAACTACTGTATTATTTAATTTAAATACAATTTATAAAAGCTTTAAAAATAATTTTCAAATATTATATGAAAAATAGTTGTAATTTTTTCTAAATATTTTATATACTCTTATGATTGTAATAAATGTGATGAGTCTATAATAAATAGGTCTTAGGCCATATGTGATGTGTAGGTTGAATTTGAGACCATTGTTCTAAACTATGTTAATATTAATTACAGAATGCTTATAGTAATAAAAAAATAGTGTGATTAAACAAATAAAAGTTACATATATTTCAAAATTATCTAAAAAAAAAAGTTACCTAAATATTTACTAGAGTATATTTTATCAGTTAAACTAGTCTTTGAACATGAAGAAAGGGGAGAAAACTAAAAACTCTTTTCTTTCGTAATTATTACATATTTTTCATTTTTTTATTACTTTAAATTTTATCATTTTTATTCTATGTTTATTTTGTATATGTACAGTCAAAATACAGTAAAGATAAATTAAGTGCCTGCAGTCATTATCTCAACACTTTAAAAAGACATTCTTTCAAATGAGTATTACAATGTGTTGGGTTACTTTATGCCACTGTTCTAATTATGGTGTAAATAGATGATAGGATAGTAATAAAAATTATTTTGTTTTTATCTAAAATAATTTTTTCATGTGAGATAAGTAATGTGTTCTGTTATGGCCATAAAATTTTATCAAATATTTTATTAAATTTTATCAGTTTAATTATTTTATCAAAATTAAGTATTATTAGCATTTATAGAATTTGATATAAAATTATATACTGTATTTTATAATCCTTTTTACACAATAATAAGAAAATGAAATTACTGTAGGATATTTTAAACAAATTAATATAAACATTAGAATCAACCCTTAAACCTCTAACATTGCCACATCAAAATTTTAACCTTGATTTCTTTCTAATTAAATTTATTTGATTTAATAAATCAATGTTTTTAGTTATCTATGCTAACTGTAAAATATTTACAATTAGCATAGATAAATAAAAGGAAATATTCTTTTAGTTATGAAAGCATTTAATTAGAAATAATAAAGTATAAATGTTTTAGTGATTCTCGTGTTTCATTAAGAATATTTAAATAAAAACTGAATAAGTTGTTGTTTATATTCCAATTTATCTTCAGACTGATTATTGATTTCCTGTTATGTAGACGAATTTACTTGAAAAAATATCTTAGAATTTGTTTATATTTAAGAGAAAAATTATTTAATTTTTTTTATTTTGGATTAAAATTTTAATGAAATTGTTAATATTCAGTGACAAAAAATAAATAAATTTCCAAATTTCGAAAATTTTATTTCTCTATTAAATTAAAATGGGAAGGAAATAAAATCCAAAAAATATGCAAACTTTTTGGTTTATTTATTTATTTATTTAATAATTTAAAAAGGTGTTGATAAATACAATATGCTTATGTTGCAAATTTTCATTCCAAATGATTAAATTATTTTAGCATTAAACATAGTTTTCATCTTGATTTATTAAATTAAATATATTTAATTAGACAGAAATCAAGGTTAAAATTTTGATGTGGTGATGTTAGACGTTTAAAGGATTAAAAAAACAGAGAAAACTAAAAATGATACTATATTTCAGGCATAAAAAAAAAGTAAAAAATTAGAAATATTTGAAAAACTTTATTTCCCCTTAAAAGAATTATTTAAGATAATTCTTCAAATATATAGTGTTTGTCAGAGAGGGGGGCAAGAGCGTAGCTGCTCCAGGCCTGGTGATTTTGGAGACCTCAATTTATAACCAGATATGTTAGAAAAAATATAGATATATATTTTTATAGTGTTTGTCAAAATTTGAAGTTCTCTGTCAGTATTTTTGCTTTTCTTGTACATTTACCACTGTATATTTGTCAATTTTGTTTTTTTTTTTTTGAAGGCTCAAAAATATTATTTGCTCAAAGTCACATTTTCTCTGAAAGTTTCTGTGTATGTAAACCGCTTTAACAACTAGGTCCAAAATTAAAATAAAATAAAATCTAAGCACGTGTGCATAACCTGTTTGTTTTTACAGTCACCCTGACACCCGGGATTAAAATTACAATTTACACTTGTTTTTACAAATGACTTTCTCTGTGCAGCTGAAGAGGAGCAGTTCAGCCCGAAAGCGCTCCTGCATCTTTATTATTTTTATTTTAAGGTGCGGTAAGCTTGTTTAGATTTTGTTACACAAACAAACACACACACACACACACACACACACACACACACACACACACAAACACACACAAACAAACACAAACACACAAACACAAACACAAACAAACAAACACAAACATACACACAAATGTAGAAACGAGAGAACAAAAGGCATTAGAATGTTAAACTATATATCTCGTTAGCTAAAGAGAGATTATGAAGATATTAATCATATATTAGACATTCTCGAGACAAAATTTAATGGTTTACGACCTTGTAATGTAGTTCTTAGAATTGAAAAATTTACAAACATTAAATTCGAAGATTACAGTATACCGACTTATAATGAAAAATGATCTGATGCGCTGTCTGCTTAGACGAGTCGGCGACACGCAATTTTTCAATTTGTAACCTATCAACAGAAAATTGCTAGTTTATAGCTATAGATCTTAGTAATATATTAGTCAAATTATTGAGCAATTCATTTGTTTATCGCCATTTAAGTTAATTAATGCAGTCATAAGCATTACTTAAATATTTCTTCGAAATTGTATTAGTGCGCGTAATTTTTCGAAGTAAAATTAAAAAAAAAAAATTATTCCAACCAGGAATTAAATATATATATATTGAAAATTTAAAGTGAACCTTATATCAGAATTACATTATTAGTTGTATTTTATCCACATTTCGGTAAACCACCAGTTTACCCAAATTTATTTTCTATAAACTGGTGGTTTTAATTTGCGGTTATTTTACTAATTATAAAGGAGAATTTATCTCTAGTAATAGTAAAATTTGGGTAGAATTACATAGATTGCAAAGCCCAGAAAAAATGGTATTAATCGATAGGGGGAGTCGAGGTATGCAAAATATCCCTAATGAACTGAAGGTCAAAGGTTAACAAGATATAGAGGCTGAAAATTTCACAGTGCATATGGTTTGATACTGTGCTTCGCTTCGATTTCTATAGATCTGAATCTATGGGTTATGCTACCTAGACACGTGTATATCTCGTTAACCTTTGATCTTTGACCCCTACTTCATTAGGGATATTTTGCATACCTCGACCCCTATCGATCGATACCATTTTTTCTGGGCTTTACAATGCATGCAATCTTACCCATATGACTTTTGAAGTTCGTTTAAGTTGGCAAAAGTTTCTAATAAAGCTACTGTTTAACAGGTAACACACACACACACTGATATCGCAAAACAAACAAAAAAATGGCGTAGAGTCGAAAGTTCGATTTAATGAAGATGGTTTATAACGATATATATGATTAATAGGCAATTAACCGGTCCAATTACAACGGTGTCAGATTATATAAGAAAATACTTCAAGTTAGAGACGGATAGTAAGAGGTAATTTCTAGCCGGAAATGTCTTCTGCGATCATATGTCTAATATGACTCATATAAATAATACAGCAGCAGAAAAATGAGCGGTTGCTAGAGAAGAACCATTTTTCTTGCCCAACTACTCAGATAACAACTTGTATTAACACTGCAAGGTCGGAAAGAAAGTCAACCATCTCCTTATACGTTACACACAGTCGATTTAACGTTTCAATCTTACGAAATGCAATTAATAAAGAAAGTTCTTATAACTCAAACAGTTTATCATTGTTTCTATAAACTATCGCTAATCAAAATTGTCGCGCTGTCTATATCGAATCATTTTTTTTCACGTTAATCTACACAAGTTACTTTTTTGAAGTATTAAATAATACAAAATAGCGTAATAAAAAACACGTCAAAAACTGAATGGATACTGTACTCGTAATAAAAATACTACAAAAAAGACAATGAAAATTGCATTATAAATTGTTAAGTATACATTAAAGTCTTATCTGACTTTTATCTCCTTATTTTTATACTGCTCTTATAAACCATAAAAACTAAATTTTAAAAATGGCATTTTACTCTAAATTGGTAATTTTTTAATCAAGTTTTCTGAATAAGTTTCTTAACCTCGAAGAAATGACAAGCATTCTACAAGATTCTTCATTTCTATGAATTGTTTTTTCTATAATTTTTTATTCTTAGTTTTCTTGTAGTTATTTATTTTTAGTTTTTCTATAATTATTTATTATTGGTTTCTCTATAATTTTATTTATTCTTGATTTTCTTGTAATCTTATTTATTCTTGTTTTTTTCTGTAATTATTTATTCTTAGTTTTCTTATAATTATTTGTTCTTAATTTTAACTATAAATATTTATTCATGTCCTTTTTCTGTAATTATTTATTGTTGATTTCTCTATAATATTATTTATTCTTGTATTTTCTATAATTAATTATAGAAAAATATTTAATAGATATTTTTCTTCAGTTTTTGTAATAAACATGCTAACCAGAGAAAGATTAACAGAAATACTGTTAAATAACATTCACTTTCAATAACAAATTCTAAATTTCTCTATAATTTGATCACAACTACCGTATAATTTTATCCCTTTCTTTTCAAGAGAAAACGAGAAAAACAAAACGATTTTTGTAAGTTATGCTTTTTAATATAGAAAAGAACAATAACAGAAATGTCCAATAGTGATTTTTCTTATTAAACATCAGAAACAGGAACTTAAATAAGTTATACAAGCTTTTATGAAACAATTCTAGTAAAGGATATCAGCTATTGTTAAAGTTGTTTTCCAATATCTTAAGACATGCTCTTACAGAAAAAATTCCGGCGAAATTCAATAAAATGTTGTTTTCTACATTTTTTAATAATAGTACCGCCCACGTATTTTTTCCCCCATTTATTATTTTTAAACAATAGAAATCTTTCTACTCTCGTATCTCTTAGCAAACTATTAAAAATAATTCCCACGTATTTTATATACCATTTCCTGTAAATATATTTACCATCGAACACTGCATTAAAATATTTTCTATAATATCTCGTCTCTTCTATAAAAGCAATCCCGAATCTTTTAACTGGTTGTCAGCATATCAAAGGTTTTTTTTTTTTTTTAAATCTTCTAGATGCTTTTATGTTGTCCATTCTTTTCTTTTTACTACATTTAATTTCCTATTTTTGCTATTTTTCTGATGTTTTTCGATTGTTTATTGCCTGTAGACATTTTTATAAGCAAGATATTTCAATAAAAATATTTTTAATATCCGTTTTTAAAATATTATTCAATTCAAATGTTTATATTTATATAAATATATTATATAGCGCTTGCTTTTACTTATTTTTTTTTTCTTAATATATAACGAGTGTTCTAGATAAACTCTATAATATCGTAGAACTTGTCTATTTCCTTCTATAATGATCTAGATTAGGTAATGATTAATTTTAGATTAACGTAAACGTCTAGCTTTCTTTTTACTTATTCTAGGATGGAAATCGAGGTTTATAAGATTATGGTGCTGTCCGTCTGGTGTATATCCTCCACTAATAACTTTTGAATTAATTAGTAGATTTTCGTGAAATTCTGTAGACACTTTCTGTCATTAAAGGTGACATTGATATCTCATATTAATTATTACCATGTAAAAATGATGGGCATTCAAACTTTTGAGATGTTCTTTTAATATATTCTAACCAATTAATGGATTTGTATGAAATTTTATAATTTTATCGTATTATTAAAATCGACTTTGAAGTCAGATTAATTGTAGTGATCCATTACTACGGTTAATCTTACAATTAAATTTTGTAATTTTTTTCCATTTTAAAAATGGCGGACGTTTAAACTTTTCAGGATTCCTCTAATGGATGTAATATGAACCAAGGGATAAACTATCGAATCGGCCATCTTTAATAATTAAAAAATAATGGATATTTTATGTAATTATTTCTTTCAGGACTGCTTGTTTTTAATATAGAGCGAGAATTCAATATAAACTATAGCATTCGTAAAACTAATCATTTTAGATATCTATGATAATTAATTTTATAATTATCATAGACATCTAAAATTATGGATAAAACATAATTGTGCATATATTACATTGTTTTTATGTGTAAACAAATACAATAGTGAATCAGGATTATCTTGGTTTTCTGATAGGATTTTTTTTTATCTTAATTTATATTGAGTAGAACAAAAAGGTTATACCGTTTTTTCTTTATCTGTTACAATTTTTTTTATGGACTATAATAAAAGGTATGTGTATTTTTCTTTTTGTGGTAGGTGTTCCAGTGTTTGGCTATGGAAGATTATGCGATGGAACCAAACTGGCAGAACGATTTCCCGGATTATTTAGTGGAAAAAGACAAGCGCCACTTAGCATCCATGGCAAAAAACAGAAGACTTCCTTCCTTCTGCTCATTTTAGCGGGAAAAGATCCGATTCAGAAAACGATTCCTCGGGCAACATCGATCAGGTGGAGAAATTTATTCCGGGAGATACACAGAACGAGTCGGAACTGAAACCTCCTGAATTGAACACGGAACAGAAACGTCATTTGGGAGCTTTCCTAAAATCCAGAGGGCATCCTCTTTCGGCCTTCCACAGTTCATCGCGAGATTGGAATTCGGAAAACGAAGATAATCTGGGAAAGAGAAACATAGCGGCACTTGCGAGAATGGGAAGATTACAAGCCAAGAGTTGGCCTTATGGGTTAAGTAAGAGTGACGATGACGACAGTAGAGATTCTGAATGCATGGAAGAGGAAACTAATAGCATTAGAGAAAAGCGTTACATCGCTGCTCTGGCTCGAAAAGGCCGTTTACCACCGCTCAGAGGGTTTCGTCCTCAATGGTTTAGCGACAAGAGGACGAAAGGTCAGGAACTGTACGTTTGGTCACCTTACAGATCCACAAAATCTTCGACTGACAAGAGAATCCAGAAAGACGCGGTCCAGACAAAGAGATGCAAAAAGAACATGGAGCAAATGATAATTCCCGAAGACGAAGAGAATCTTCTAGGATTAGATCTGAGTGGTCTTCAGAAGAAAAACGTGGCACTGCTGGCGAGGAAGGGGCTTCTGTCCACTAGACCATTTGTACCCAGAAACATGTAGAGGTGATTTTATTCATGCCTTATGGTACGTAGAGCTAATTCCAGAAAAGTCTCTCTTCTTCATCACCTCTCATTACCATAAATAGAATGTTTAGTGTATATTTAAAATTTTACTTGATGAATATTTGTTATATATATATTGTTTATCTATTGTTGTATTGTATAGTATCGTGTTAAAATTAAAAAAAGAAAATAATGATGATAATCTGTAGATTAATTTTAATCTGTAGACTAGTTTATTTATAGAATTAATCCGGTAGATAATGAAAAATTCTTGTGTGATTAATCGATATATGTAATAGAAAAATACACGTGATTTTTTTAAAAATTCCGAACTAGAGATAATTAATTTTAATCTTTTATTATACAAGAAGTTATTTTAACAAGTTTAGATATACGATACGCGAGAAAATTAATAAACAAATTACTTAGCAACTCGCACTAGGAGTATTCGACTTACGCGAGAAGTGTGTGCTATGCGTAACGTGTCATTTTATACGTGGGAAATTAAATACGAACATGCTATAAACTCCATATTATCAGAAGAAGGAATATGAAGATCACAATAAAACGTGAATGAAGAGACATTGTAAGTTTATATTTATTTAATTAATAATATATATAAAATGTTGGATAGATTGCGTCGTTATGCAAAACATGGAGAAAATTCGTGACATTCAGACTTAGCAAATTTTAATAATTAAATTTGGTCGTGCCGGAGACTGGACCTTAATATCTTAAAAGTTTAAAATGAATTATGAAGTTGAGAGGAGCATTCATTAAGATGAACCGAAGCCGAACGATCCGACTACACTTGATTAACTTCCAGGAAATGATTGAATTTCTGCACTAGAAACCATCTCTTATCAGAGAACATAAAGGGTAGATTGTGTCTGCTCTTCTCTGACTGGCTCGTTTTGGCAATTACAATGTAAACAAGTTCGACTAAATCACAAAATCGAAGTATTTTTTTACCATATTTGGAAAGTGCGACTTTTTAAAATGTTTTAAAGAAGAAAAAAAAAGCAAGAGACTATAATCGCTCAAACGGAATGTTTTCGAGTAGGATTTTACATTACCTGCCACGCGTTTTCGCGCATTTACTGCATTCTGTTTATGCGACTGTTATCTGCCATATACCATTTTTTTTTTTTTTTTTTAAAGAAAATATAAGTTTAAAGCAGACAATCCAACCGTACGTTAGAATACATTTCACTATTGCAAAATTCGATTGAATATATTTTTAAAATCCAGCTCAACGAGCTGAACTAAAAGTCAGAGATAGATTTATCAGTTATTCAATTCTGAATGTAGTTGATTTTATTCGAAAGATTCGGCTTTCCTACTTATATAAAAATCGTTTCGACTTTCAGCAGCTTTATTTTAAATTGTGTTCGGATTGATCTTTTATTTAAAAAAAAAAAAAACTAAGAAAATCTTTAAATATAAAAGCACGCAAATAAATTCTAAATGAAGCATTATATAAGCAAATAAAATTGATTAAGAAAACAAATTTATATATTTTAATAATGTAAACATAAGAAAAGTTAAGTTTAAAATTGTTTATTAAAATTTCCAATATATATACTTAACAAGATTAGTTTAAATTTTTTAATTATACATAATTGAAGTTTATCATCTTATGTCAAGATTATTATTAAAACTGAATTTGACTTCAGATAAACACTTTTTATGACACCAGTATCATTAAATTACAATAAATTATAAGAACAGAATAATAATCACACATTTTAAAATTTTCAACATTATTTGTACCGATTTACATTATATTTACACATGTTAAGATATATTCTCTCTATATATATATATATATTTATATTTTACACAAATTTACATGATTAAATTTTCTGTGGGGCTGTCATCTGTCTCAAACTTATTTTCATTAGTGGAAATATCAATTTTGGCACAGGTTTTATTACTGGAAAAATAGTTGGCTGTTTGAAACAACTCTGGAGGCTCATACTGTAAGATCTTTTGATCTGGAGCTAGATTCTTTTTCTATAATTAAAAATTAAAATATCATGAAAAAAATAAAAGAACAAAGAATAATTGAAAAATTCTTGAATGAGAAATGAAGTTTTAATTTAATGTAAACAACTTACAAAGAGAGGTTTCTGCAGAGACGTAAACAGTTTTTTAACTGAATTGCTACTCAGTTGATATTCAGCTTCATTCATTCTTTCTTCCATAACATCCAAATTTTTTTGTATCATGTTAATGAATAGCTATAATAAATATTATGTTCTATTAAGAATCGTCTGCCATAAATTCTCATTTATGAAAAAAAAATAAACTACTTACTTGCAACTTATCTATTTTTGCAAACAACTTTTCTAAATCACAGACTTTGGAATAGATTTGTGGAAGTGTATGTCCAAAACACAAAGCTCCATCACTTCTGACCTAAAACATAAATGTTATTTCGCTAAATAACTTTAAAATCGGTAAATTTAGATTATTAAACTTCAATAAAAACTAATTAACAAATTTATGAGTCCTTATTAAAATTTGTTTATTATTTGAAAACATATATTGCAAACAAACATGTTTTGTCTGAAAATTTTAAAATCTTCTGTCTAGACTATATCAAATTAATTATATTTACTAAGTTTGAATTTAATTTAGTTATTTATAGATTGCTAGAAGGCACTATAATAAATTATAAAACTTTAATAATTTGTTTATAGAAAGAGGTAAAGTTGCACATTATAAACTTACTTTAAAATCATAAAGTTACTTTTTAATCCTTATAATAATTTAACTTTATTGATAATGTGTTATCAATGATTTTTAGTCTTGTTATATAAACATTATTAAAAAATAATAATAATCTTCAAACAAATTTGAGTCTCTTAAAACTGAGCTTAATAAATTTTATAATAATAATAATAATAATAATTTTTAACTGTTTAAGGAAATAAATATACTCTAAAATGTTATACATCATATGTTATACATTTTGGAGTATGATATATGATATTGATAAATTAATATTATATTTACTGCTTGTTATTTTGATATTCTCAAGTAATATTATAGCTTGAGTTAAGGTTAGCTTACCTAGTATTTGAATTAAAAAATAAATTAACATATCAGTCAACTGAAAACTCAAATTTTGTTTCATTAAAAACCAAATATATATGTTAATTACAGTTATTATTAAATGTAACAACTATACAAATCATTAACTGCACAAAGAAAGAATTCTAACAAGTAAGATAAATCTGGGGAATAAATTATATTCTATGCATTTCTTACTTGAATATAAAATTAATTTGTTTCACTAAATTTTATTAATGAAAGATAAAACTTAATTTTATTTTATTGTATTTTCAATTAATAATTAAAATCTTTCATTATCTATAAACTGAAATTTAAAATTTCACTGATCTGTAAGATTTATACAGGCACTTCTCGAATTATCATATACAGTATATATATAATGTTTTAGGAGGATTTGCAGAATTAATATACATAAATTATTATAGTGAAATTAACAATATATCTTTATATATATATATATATATATATATATAATTAGGTAGGAGATATATTATGTATAATTTACATTATATTCAATAGTTACTATGATATACAATTACATTATTATTAACAGCTAACTACTGATGACGACACTAAAAACAGTGTTAATAATACATCAGTGTAATAACCTTGATAAAAATAACTGTTTTTGTATTTAAAACTAAATATATTAATATTTTTTTTTATATTTTCTGAAATTTTAAAACTCTGATTTGAATATATTGGGAATGTCTATAAAATTAATAAAAAATATATTAATTTCATTATTAATAATTTTTCATATTTTTTAATAATAATTTTATCATAATATTGCATACAAGATTAATTTATCATTGATTTTTCTAGTTTCTCTAAAAATTCCAAAAAAATTGTGGTATTTTTGAAAAATGCTATTTTAAAAATTTGGTTTTTTATAAACTGCTTAATCAATCATATAGTGTAAATAATTGTAAATTTCTAAAATTCAATGATTTTTTTTAGAATCCACATAGATCTGCATAACCATACTATTAATATGGTTGTGCAGATGTGCAATGCTATGTATTTATAATTAACAAATGTTATAATGGGATTAAATTAAAATTTGGAACTTAAATGCATATTTCTCTCAATGGCTTTTTCATAGTAAATATTTATAAAATTTATTTATTTTTGATTGTTTCTAAATATCCTTATGGTTTTACAAAAAAATGCTAATAAATATATGCAATACAGTAAATGAATTCCAGACTGGAGTCATTGGTTTCAGGGATTATAGAATAATCATATAATTTATACATATCACCTTAAACTTAAACAAATTCATCTTTAGCTATAATATATATTAGTTGTATGAAAAATGTCAGAATACATCTTTTATATAATTTACTGGAAGAAAGAATAGAAAGCATTTTGTAGAATATTAGACAATCTCCAATAGAGATGCAATGATTTCTTCAGCAACTGTTGATACACTGACTATGAAATGTTCATCTTTTTGTTATGAAAACAAAAATTCATAGGGAAAAAATTGGGAAGAGAGAAGTGAAAATACAGTGATCCTATAATGCTGTTCCTTCCACTCCCTGTGAGCAGGGTAGAATTTGTCCATCATTTAATCCACATATTATAAGACAACTAAAGATTCCCATCTTTAATAACCTATCATATTTTCTTTTAGTAAGATTCTTTTAAATTTTTCTCATGATGTCTTATATTTATTCTATAAAATACAATGTATATTAGGTTCAGCCATTGGAAGTATGAAATGAAAATAATATATGTATTCTCTGTGGGAATTGTTACAACAAAACGTTGCAATATCTACATATATATTCAGATCTGTTAGAGAATTGCCTTATTTACTGTAATATCCATTAAGGTTTCCATTACTAATTTATCTAGCTGTTAATAAAATTTGGTACTTGACTTATGTATATCTGACTTTATGTAACAATGTTTTCTTTTTTTTTTGAGGTATTGTATCTGGTACAGAGTGCATATATTTATTGTACAACATTTAAAATTTCTTATTACTTGATTTATTTATTTTGTGTATTGTCTGTTGATCTTAAATATCATATTTCTGATATGATATCATTCTATGCAGTGTTGTCTCCTTTTAATAATACAGAGAACAACACTGCATAGAACAATATGAAGTCATAATATGATATAGATGCATCATAGTAGTCCATTACCTCTGGTAGTTTCTGCATCATAATTTTTATTAAAAAATTATTTTCTAAAAATATCAGTTATGCAAAAAATTAGGACTGAAAATTTTTACATAAGTTGGGGGATGCATGCATTTACTTACTGTTCTCAGACAAAATAATGTAAATTTTTCTTTCAACCATACAAATGCTATGCCAGCATACCAACAACCAAAAGTATAGTACTAAAGGTATTAGATATGCTACTATCTAATGCATGTGCCAATGAACTATATCCATACCAACTGTTAGATAGTAACTATTTCAGGAACTTAATGCATTATGTATACTGTAAATATGAATTCATGTAAGATGATTTTGTAAAGCAGGATGTTTTAAGTGAAATAACTTACAGCTTGTTTCTTTGAAGAAATAGTTTATTAAATATAAGATTGAAAAAATGCATACCATATCTATCAGTCCACAATATTCATCCATTCTTGTTAACATATCTTCAATATTTTCTTCAAGAACCTGCTTCTGAAGAAAAAACTTTTTAAAATATAATTAAGAAACTTTAATAACAATTTCAAGCAACATAGAAACATGTTTACAATTTTACATAATATTTCTTGTAAATTTTGTATTAAATTCTAACACAAAAGAATAAGAGAATGGACAATTAATACTGAAAATTAAATCAATTATATTTTGAAATTTATAATAAAAGAATAGCCATAAGATGATCATTTTTGTTTTGGATTTTTCTTAAAGATTATCACAAAAATATGATATTCTAATTATCCATAAATAAAAATTAAAAAAAAATCTATTGATATAGATAAAATATTTTGAAAAAGCTAGAAACAATATTACAGTTTATTGAAATTTTTATCAATTCAGAATATAAATTCCAATAAACTCCAAATTCGATTTTATTAAAAGCTTTATATAAAAAATAGTATATAATATATATCCATATTATGAGTTAGGAAATTTTATATCATTCAAAATCTCTCTATATATTGAACAATATGTCATAAATCATCATATCTCAAGAAATATTATTAGGAAATGAAAGTCAAAAAAGTTCAAGTAAACTATAAAATATATAACTGTTTATCAATCTAAAATTATAATAGCAAGTACTCTTAACAGTAATTAAGAATTTTTTTTATCAGAAACAATTTCAGTTCATCCTCAATCTAGATATAATTTAAAGTGTTTACAATATAATCATTAAATATTAAAAAAATTATTTTTCAACTGAATAATAATAATCATCATAAACTACTATACTTTTTTAGTGTATAGTTCTTTTATAGTTTTATAACAATTGAAATAAATTTAGAAAAAAATAACAGCACATTAAATGATGAGTATTATGTCTTTATTTTATCCTGCTAAATAGAATGAGTACCTACAAGTCTGTTTAATTTTTAATCGAAAGAATATACCATACTTTCCAGCTTAAAAATAATTATATTTTTTTGTATTGAAAAAATTTATCCTTAGCCTCTAAATATATTTTAAATATGACTTATAAAAACTGAAAAGTATTTTATTTTTTCCCAAGATTGCTGAGAATGCTATTATGTTTATCTGACTTATAAAAATATTGTCATTACTGAATTAAGCTGTTTTAATATTTGGTAGTATATATTATTTGCTTTGTAAGAGAACACGTGGATATGGAGAGCCCAATGTTGTTTGGTATGATGATATAAGCTAATGCAAACTACATTCTTATACTGTGCAAATAAATAAATAGGTACACATAAAATTACAAATAAATGGCATACATCAATGAGGATTTGAAAATATTCAATTGATAAAAATGCATAACATATTATTAATCCATACTATTAATTCATTTTTGTCAACATATTTTCAATATTTTCTTCAAGAACTCTGCTTCTGAAGAAATAACTTCAATATGCCTAGTTGAATCTATTATACATAGCTGAATCTAAAATTATTTGGACTCAAAACTAGAGCACTTCTAAGTATGGAAATAAAAGTTCATTAAATTATTAATTTCATATCAGAAAAGTGTTTTCAGCCATCATAGGTCATCCTCAATTCACATACAGAAATATACAGAACAGAATACAAAATTCAACAAACTTCGAACAAAAGAGGTTTTCAAAATGTCTTATGACATATAGTACAATGGCACAAAAGGAATGTGCAAAAGTTGTCAGGATGATAACAAGACTAACATAATAAATGCATAATAAACTAAGTACTAATGGTAAATCTCAAGGTATTCCTTAGACATCACTCCTAGGAGGAGATGTCTTATTTATTACAGATGTTTGACTTCTCTCATGAACACACAACACCACAGCAACACTTGCTTCCCTCGGATAGAGATATGCTTGAGGACATTTATCTCATGCATTTTACTTCTAAATCCACCTTATGAAACATCTTGGATAATTAAGTAGTAAGATTCCCTAGTGCTGTATCATGTTTGTTCTTAGACTCTCTTCTTTAGCAATCTAGAGATTCTACCTATATATTCTCTCTGACTCGTAGCACTATTTTCAATTGGGATAACTTAAACACCTACTCTCAAATCTAAATCAATTGAATCTTTGTTATTCCTAAGCTGTAAAAATAATGTAGGTTGGCATCTAAAAGCCATTGCTATGTTATTCTTCTTCTTTACAGTTCTAAGTTTATAAGGTTAGGTGTGCTCCCTTCACATATAAACCAAACTCCACTCTGCGGTCATCCATTGTTGTCTGCACCATATACAATAGCAGCGTGCCATGCCTAGACTCTTCCAATACCAATTTAAATATCTTAAATTGGTATTGGAAAAGTCTTATTTAAATGTAAAATAATGTCTCGTGCCCTGCACTATTATTAATAAATTTCTGTTGCTTTGCATCAGGAGTTATATATTTATAACTTCTGATGCAAAGCAGAAGTTTTTATTAGTGTATTGTAGTGTGTGTTGATGCTCTTGAAAAATGCACTGAATGTCACTAGCTTCAT
>WUQG02123792.1:0-24763 GCA_011317285.2 Androctonus mauritanicus | reverse complement strand
ACACCCTTAGATACACTTAAGCAGTATGACTCATTAGTATCCTATACGTATATTTTTAAATTCATTGAAACGCAAACCCTTAAATATCTTGATTTGAAGATAAATGGACTTAGGCCACTTTCAAAATAAATGGCTCAAATAGTCCTCAACTTATGACTAGTCGTACTTATGATGGTAATGTAATCAATAAATTCTGTAATTGGTCAATGCAATTCAAGTCTCTGATACAATAGTCTGTATTGAAAGTCTTTTTTATATATGATTCTTGTAATTATTTGTTCTTTATGTTTATTAAGATAATGTATAGTATCCTAGTAAATCTTAATAGTGAGAATTCCTACATTTTGGGCATTTTTGACTTCTTATTAAATCTAACTTATAATAGTGGATTTGAATCAAACTCTGTAGTAAGTCAAGGACTACCTGTTTATAATTAGATTTCTGTTATGAAGCAACTTGCAGCTTAACTGTTTTAGATTAAATAGAACCTCAAATTATCAAAAGATACTGTAAAAAATGTATATAAAGTTTTATATATAATTACATAAAATAATTTTAAATTATTTATAGAATTTTATAACTCACACCCTCACACCTCATACACACTTTCTCTCTCCTCTAATCAGTTAGAATTAATCTAGATGTCAGATAACCTGGACTAAAAAATGGAAAATTCATCTCTAGAGATTATTTATTTAATTTGGTGAATCTTATCAATGAATTAATACATTTATTGATGATGATGATATCTTTTTATAATTTTTAAATAAAGCCTTATAATTTTTATACTAATTTTTATTTTCATCAGTACTACTTATATCATTAAATTTTCCATTTAAGTTTTTTGTTTTTTAAAGTTATATTTTGCTACACTAATCCAGATTCCTTCTTAATTCCAGATGATCTCTCCCAATTAATCCAAATTAGCAAGGGCTTATTGTATATATACATATATAGCTAAAATTATATAAAATAAATTAAAAATTTATAGTAATTTTATATAAAATATATATAAGAAAATATTTGCATTTAATAATTTTTTAAAATTTTCTTATAGGTTTTTTCAGTCCAGCATTATGTTTGATAGGTGTTGCTTTTGCAGGATGCAATAGTACTCTCAATGTAGTATTGTTTATAATAGGTATGGGTTTTAATGGATTTATCTATAGTGGATTTATGACAACACATATTGATATGGCTCCTGATTTTGCTGGTATGTTAAACTGAAAATTTTAATGAATTGTTTTGTAGTATATGATTTAAAAAATTCAAATTTTAATATTAGAGATAATATTATAGATATTAAATTATAAAATTTAATATCTAATTTGCCTAAATTATTTTATTGGAATGATATTGTTTTAATATAAAAAATTAAAAATTATTATTTTAGCATTCATTGTGTTAAACAACAATCACTTGTTAGAACTTCTAATGTAAAAAAATAACAGTTTTGTTCATATGAAAATTATCAATTTTTTTACTAATTAAAGTGCAGAACCATAATGCAATAATGAAAAACACAATTTAAAAGTCACTCAGCCCATCTATCTTAAAATTATGTGATTTTTTCTTTTTTGATAACTTCATTTTTTGAGATTTGTATAATTTCAAATTTTATTAATATTTTTATATTGTATTATTTCAAGTTTGCATGAAATGCAATTGCATTGAACAAGTTTAGCAGAGAATTTCAGTGAATTTTGTTCCTTCTTGATAGAAGACAAAATTCACTGACTATCTAATCTATATATTGGAAGCCATCTCTTGTCCACTTAATTAATGACTTTCAGACAGGATATTATGCTAATTTTATATAAACAAACATAATTTTATTAAAAATTTAAATGTAGAACAAGATAGAAAATTTAAGTATACTAAAAGATTATTATACTTTTGTTTTGCAATAATTTTCACAAATATATATATTTTGAAAATTATTGCAAAAGAAAAGTGTATGTGTGCTTGTGCATTAATATAGGAATCATGGCTGTTTGATATTATATTGACGATGTGTTTATTTCATTAAATTCTGTTAAACCATTTTTAACAGCTTTTTCATCTATTATTTTTGTAAATTAAATATTGTATTGAATAGGTTAAATATAATCATATAACATTAGGAACAAAATTTTTAGATATAGTATGAATCATTATTTTTATTAATTCCAAAAACTTTTGGTGGAGCAAGGAGATTGCCTTTGTGACAAGTTAAAGCACACAAAAGTTTTTCTCCTATTTCTGCAACTGTCCTGCAATGCAATTCATCATTATACTCATTGATCATCACCATGCTCTGTTATCACTGATTACTCATTGATGTGGCTCAGTGACATGGCTGGAAAGAGAGATGGTGCTAACATTAGTATAAATTATTTCTAATTATTAAAATGTCTATTAAATTATCAAAGGATTAATTTGGCAATTTAGGTTCAATTTCAATGTTACAGTTAATATAAATTAAATATTTTATATTTTTAATTTATCTTTTCAAATTTTAATGATTTCAGATATTAATAAAATATATTTAAAATATTTCAGGGACATTAATGGGAATGACAAATGCAGTTGCAACAATTCCTGGATTTGTTGTACCTGCACTTGTTGGTGCTGCAACTGATAAAGAGGTAATGCATTTTATAAATAATTTTAAGTTTAGTTTTGTATAATTATAATTAGTTATAATTCAGTCATCGTGTGATTTATTAAGATTATTGTTATCTATCCTTATTTATTTTGGTTGAATTACTTTGATTATTAACTAAAGTATATAGGGATAAAGATATATAATTAATTTCTATAATTTTCTCTATACATTTTCAAATTTTTTTTTGTTTTTTGTCAAAATACTGCCAACATAGTTTACACAATAAATTATTTAGTAATTCAATAGTTAGTTAAATATTAATATATATTCAATATTGATTTATTCATTATCATTTACTATAAATTTGAAATAATTCCAGAAACTGTAGAATGTAGGATTGTTTATAAATTTTCAATGGAAATTTTAAGAAAATTTGCATATACACTATTTAGACTAAATAAATATGGATGCCATATCATTACAATTAGTAATTATAATGTAAAATTCTTGATATAATTAAAATAATTCTAGATCTAATAGATATAATCTTTATTTTCAATATTAGCTAAATATACCAATATCAGGTTCTCTAAATAATGATAATAAATAAATGATTTCAAAATTGGCAAATAAGTCAAATAGAAAAAATAGATGACGATTAAATATCCTAATAAATATCTTTTCTGAAATAATACTTTATTTCTGTAAATTTAAAGATTAAAAGTGAATAATATCAATGAAATTTAGGACTATCTTAATAATTGGAAACATTTCTCATGCAGTTAGCATCACTTAATCTTCAAAGATATTGAATAGCTAATAAAATATTGTATATGTTGAAATATTTATAATTTTTCAAAATTGGATTCATTGACATAACTAGATTGCTATTAGAAATAATAATAATATTTTGAAATATGATTAGTATATTGTGGGATAATTTCTGAATATGTTGAAATCTGAACTTATTTGTAGATGTGAAAATATTTTAATCAAAATTAATGGTTATTCATTTTAATTCAATAATTTTCATTTAAAATTATAATTGATAATTCATTGAAAATCTGATTTGGAACTTTCCAATCTAGGTTTTAGTTATACAGATTATTCATACCAATATTTTTAATAGTCTTATCATTTCAAATGTAAAAAAAAATAAATTTACTTAATTGATATGATATTTACCCATAAGTAAAGAATATACCAGTAAGTTTATTATTTATGATGATCTTTTTTTCATTTCAGCCAACAATAAAAACGTGGGGTTATTTGTTTTTCCTGGCAGCTGGCATTTATATTGCATCAAATGTTATTTTTATCATCTTTGGTTCTGCTCAGTTACAACCTTGGGGAATTGCTAAAATTCACAAAAACAGTTCTGTTCAAGAAACACCGAATGACAAAGATGAAAAAATATCAAACAAAGAATTATGACTCCAATAGGTTCATTTGAAAATCTTACGAATTATGGTACTTAATTTAATTTACATATTTTATAAAAATAGCAGTAAAAAGTATATGCTGATAAATTTATATTTGTGATACAGATTAATTCGCTTACCAATTCACTTATTCATTTTAATATTTTAGACATTTAATTAGTTATTATTAAATATTTTAAAATTGAAAATTTATTTTTATAAACAGATATTTGGAATATTTAATGAAAAATCTTTTTTTATTGAAAATACTGAAATTTTATGAAAAATTTTATACAAGAAATTCAAAAGCACTTTTAAGAAGGAAAACAACAATTTATTATTAATAAATCTTGTGTATTTGTCATAAACAATGGAACTTGAAAGTTTAATATTATGAAAAATTTTATAATATGACATTGAAAAATAAATTTTTAATATATAAAATATAAAGCATATTCAAGAAAATATGAATATTTAATTATTTTTGATATATTTTAAAATAAAATTAGTGTAGTGTGCTTTTATCGTGTATTATATATAATTTAACTTTCTTTTCTTTTATTAAAACATATCAAAATAATTAATTATAAAAATTTAATCAATGTTTTTGTTTCATTATCAAATGAGTAGAACAACATTCAAGTCAATTAAGTATATGACCAATCAACAATTATATAATAAGTGTTAGTTTTCTTTGAGTGTTTCTATATAAATCTGTAACTGACACAAAATTATTTTGCAGAAAAAAGAAAATAATGTTTTAGTAAAGCTTTTTAAAATATTGCACCTGAAACTAGACTTGATTCATATTGCTGTATATTATTATTATTAATGATTCGTTAAAAATTACATCAGTTATAAAAATGCTATGTAAAAATTTATCAAGATTAATGATAATTAAGGTATCATAAATTGTATTCAAAACTTTTTCATAACAAAAAATATAAAAATACAATAAGTTATCACTAATCCAAATTAATTGGGAAAAGAATATCCAGATTAAACAATATTCTGGATTTGTGAACTAAAACATAAAATAGAAGAAGAACATAAGTAAGTAGAAAATTTGATGATGTAGATAGTTCTGATATAAATAATCACTGTAGAATCTTCATTTAAAAATTATAAAAAAAACAATACATTTATTCAATGATAGAAAAGTCAGAAGTTGTAACTAATCTCTTCTAAGATGAATTTTTTTTTCATATTTTGAACTGGATTATCAAAAGTTTACTATATTAGTAATTGTAATTTTTGATTTATATGTAATGTCAATTTATTTGTAATAGCTTAATTCTGTTTCTTTAATTAAGATAATTTTCTATTTTTTTAGAAAACATTTTTTCTGATGAATGATGTTAATAATATAATCTAATAATAATATCTTATAGTTAATGTTAATAATAATGTAATATAGTGTATTAATAGAACTTCTGTTTCAGTTAATCAAGTAGACACCTTATTAATTGTAAGATGAGTGTAGAATGATGAGCCATATAATTGTTGTGTGTAAGTTGTTCTGATTTCTGAAAATTACATTTTATCACAAGCTGTTAGGATTTTTTTTCTGCAATATAAGCTAAACATTCATTATTTTAATATTACATAAAATAGCACTATAAATTGAATAATTATAAATTAATTTATGGAAACAATCATTAAGTAGTGCATAAATATCATGTTAAACAATTGAATTGCTTAGTTTAATATGGAATGAACATTTTAATCTTCTTTATGATTAGATGTTTTTTGATGATGTTCTTAGCTGGAAAAGAAAGTCATAGTTTAATCTTAGATTTATTTCATATATTATATGATATGCAGAGAACTGAAAGTTCTTTCTCTGCATATCATAACTTGAATTTCCATAAAATTAACCATTTGTCTTGAATCACTTCCTGTAAGTTATCTTTACAATTGAGAACAGCAGATAGTATCTTCTAATCATATATAAGATTAATATATTCATAAATAACTATAACGTTTGTATAACTAACTATATAATGCTGTATATAAACTAATTATCAGCATACTGTTATATGATGGATTTTCATATATATATAATATATATATAAAACAGTGTATTTTCAACAAAAAATTTATATTGCAATCTCAACAAACATGATATGTTTTATTCTCTAATTTTGTTGAACTATTGAACAACTATATAATAAATGTTATTGCATATTATATTATACATAATGTAAAACTGTGATTTGTTATAATTTATTTAAATGATGTATATAATGAGTTATTTTATTGTTATTGTTAAGAAGGATTAAATAAGTTACAATAAATATAAAATTATATTTTAAATGTATTGACAATCAAAATTTATTTATAACTTACTATATTTTTTTGAAGAAAAGAATAATCGTTGATAAAATTTTTACCTGAAACAAATATAATAGTAATAAATTATATTGCTTTACAGAATCAGTATTCTCTTTCAATATATTTTTCATTTTATACAATATTTTATGATAAAAATGTGTATATTATTACAAATGTTTTAATTTGATAAAATAAAATTATGTATACTGTAATACTTACCTGGCTGTTTAAAAAATTATGATGATACATACCATTGATTATATTTATTAACATAAATAATTACTATATGATGATGATGATGATAAAAATATTTTTAGCAAATAACTTTTTACTTCTTTTCCCGAAATGATAATTGAAAAATGCTGTTTCAGCTATTAATATTTTATCACTAAAAATTTTAAATAATTTTGAAAACTCCAAACTATTTAAATTTACATACAATATTTATTTTTAAACGAATTTACAACTAATAGTCTTCAAGCTTGAAAAAAAACTTAAATCGTTCTCAAATAATTACAAAGAACAGCTTTGGCTTATTCAACTCTCTTCAGTTTTACACATAATGTAATTAGAACTCAAATTCTTTGTATTCTAATTACATTATTTATAAACTGTTCAACTGAAGAGGGCTAAATAAGCCAAAAATGTTTTTGTAATTAGTTAATTTAATCATCCTTAAGTTTATTTTCTTCCTTGAAGTATTCAAATAAAGATTTACAGTAATATTTAAGTTACTGATTTATCTTGTACAAATTCATTTCTTATTTAAAATATGAAGTTTTTTAATGAAGTAAAGAAATAATTCCAGATAAATTGCAATTTACAAATTATAGAATATGTTAAAATCAAAACAACAGAAATGATTCTTGGCAAGTTTTGAGAATATTTCTTGGAAATCTTGGGATTTATAATTAAGTCAGTAATGACAAATCATTTTGGATTTGAATGCCATAATATAAAATGCCACATGAAAATAAAAAAAAGTTGTTTCATTATACATTGTATACTATTTTAACATCATTTATGGGTATTATAACATTTTTTATAAATTTGCATTATTATAAATATATATATATTTTTTCAAAAATGGTTTACACTGAAATTATACATGCTTATATTCTTACTACAATCAATAATCTATCATCAAAGCAGCAAAATAGCAGTATTTTATACATTAAAGTGTCTATTTTATAAAATACTGCTGTTTTGTGCTTTGATGATAGACTAATGGTTTACATTTTGTAAATTTAAAATAAAAATAATTTTTATTTAAAACTGTGGCAATCAAATCATCTTGCAAGCCATAGTTTGCCATCACTGTCACAAGTTTTGTCTAATATTGAATATTGGTATATTATTTTTTCTACAATAAAACTGCTAAAAAAATTATAATTATGATAAATACTATGAGTCAATCAAAACAAAATTAAAATAATTTATGTAGTCAGAATTTCAAAATGTATAAAAAATATTTACATTAAGACTGTTTTAAATTGACATTTCATTGTATCTCATTCTATTTTATAAGTCCAAAAGTAATAAAGTTATAATTTTATAAGAAAAAATAAAATCCATTAAATACTATTAATTTAACTTATTTATCTTTGATTTTTAAAGATTTTAAATTTCTTATATTGATCAAGGATTATCACATATATGGTAAATAAATTTATTTAAGATTATAATAAGTATTGAAGCATATTAATTTTTAAAAGTTAAATTATAATTCTAATAAACAGTAAGAAGAAAAATAATTAATTTTATGAATCATATATATATATATATATATTTTTTTTTTTATATATAACTTCAGAAAGATTTCTGTGTATGTTTATATTCATCACACAAATAATCCATTTAAAAAATATTAAAATATTGCACCTACCTTGTAATTAATTTTTTTATAAAAATTCAAAAAAATCATTTTATAAACTGAAATAGAAATACAATAATTAATTTTGCATAATAATAATAATTGTTACTGCATGAATCAATCAGTAAAACAATATATAATTGAAACATTCATAATGATACTTATGATCAAATAACATAAAAGAATGAATTTATATGAAATGCAAACTTTTATATTAAAAATTCAAAGGTCATCCATTGTTTTATAAAACTGATAACACCAATAAATAAAATATCATATTGTAATTTTTATAAATGTTTACTAAAATATTCCAAATTGCATTTTAAATTTTTAAAATACAATTTGTTTTTGGAAAATATTAATATGCATAGTATACAATATATCAATAAATAGCTAAATATATATACATGTATACACTTTAAAAATATTTAAATTTCCATTATACTTTGAATAAATTTCTCAATATTTAAATATTACTATTTTTGATATTTATCCTCATGATAAACATTTTTAATCCCTAGATTAACAGCGTTAAATCTTTTTAATTTATATCTAACAAAACTGGATTTGTATCATTACTGAATATTTAAAATATATTTTTATATACATTAATAACAACAATTCTACCAAATAAACTTTTTATCATTATTAAAAACATGTTTTAAATTTGGATTCTAATGAATATGTAAAAGTGAAAAATGTCTTTAAAATATAAAATATATCAGAATTTCAGTTAAATTCTGACATTTATATAATAATATAATCATTGTAATATTGTTAGTTTAGAAATGATTTGCAACTTGTCAGATAAGTAATCCACATTAGTATAATCCTCAGATAAAAAGGTTAACTTCATATAAAGCAATATTCTACATGAAATTTCTTAAGGAATGTAAATTTTTATACATTTATTCTTAAGAAATGTATAATTTTATGCATTTAGATTGAACTAAATAATCTCTGCCTAATGGGCAGAGATTATTTAGTTGTCTAAACATCAGCATAATTCAATATTCATAGCAGATTATTGAATTATGCATATTTTTTTTTTACATAATTCATTATCATTACACAGAAGATATCCTTGTAAGTTTTGAGTTGTTCTAAATTGTAGAAGTAAGACACATGACTAATAAGATTTAGGGGATTTCATTGCTGAAATTAAATATAAATTTTTAAATTTAATTCCTACAAGAGTAACTCACCGTTTCGAAAGACGTGACATAATATCTTAAAAGGAAATAGTTAAATGTTCCCTTTTTTTTTAATTCTTTGAATGAAAAAAAACTAGTCTCTTGAATGAAATTCAAATTATCGTCTGCAAACTAAACCACGTGACTTTAATTCACTTATTTATATTATAAATTAACGCACGGCGCAATACAGGAAATCTGAAACATACGTCATCCGTTACGTTTACCTTTTTTCCATGTGCGTTACTTGCATGAATCCGAAGTTGGGGATTTCAGCAGACGAGAATGATAAAATTTCGAACGATCGGATTTTTAAATTAAACGGATTTTAAAAGTGAAAAATGATATGGAGGTAAGAATAAAAGTAATAGTTTATAGAAATATTACACTTTTAATAGCATTTTGTTTTGATAATATATACAATTACGTCACATAAAAAAAAATCTATATATATATATATATATATATAACCCTTTTAATGAATTAGGATAATTACGTGAGTTATAATTATTTAATTAATATATTAATAATATAATCGTCACATTAATAATTTTTTAATTAATTAATTTAAGATTTATAATAATTATTATTCCAGATTAATATAAACAGTAAAAGTAGAATCGAAGATGAATTTACGTAAAATTAATTATAAAAAAAATTAAGATTATTTTTGAATAAAAATGTTAAAATATCGTAGCGGATGATGATTATTATTATTATAAAAATATAGAAAAATAAGTTGGATCCATAAATACGGCCTATTTAATGCATTACAATTTTATGAACCGCGAATTGGCATGACCTGGTTTAAAGACGTTCCTTCGCTATGCATTAAAATAAAATTAAACACGTTAATTACGGTAGATCAACTCTTCCATCCGAAAGCAAACGTCTACAACTTATCGAAATTTTTTAAGTTTATCCAATGGCGATACATTCTATAGTCGTTTTTCAGGGTAAAGAAAGAACTGTAGGTAACGTGATGAGAACATTTTACACTCTAAGAATCAAGGATTCTATTAAATCTCTTAAAGAAAATTCTTCTAACTTAATGATGCATAAAATGGAACAGTTTTAAGCCTTGGTTTCCAGAACGGAACGAAAATACTTTTGACTCACGATTATAAACTAAATTCTGTAATAAATAAGAATTAAAAGATTAGACCTTAGTTGTAAGTTATTAAAAATTAGGTCTCTCTCGCATCTTACAAAATCGTGACTTTTTTAAAAAAAAAAAAAAAAAGTTTGCTTTCTTAGTGATGCAGCTAAATATATTGATGTAACTGTCTAATTATAATTAAACTTTTGCAATTATATTTTGAATAAACGAATTTCGAAAATGCATTTTTGCATTCTATACCCTAATTATTGACACGTTATCGAGCTACTTGGTAATTATAAATAAACAAATTATTATTCTTCAGTGTATCCATCTATACGATGAATGTTGTTTATACTTAATTAAAATGTTAAGAAATAAAAATTAAATCAGATTTTTTTGATATATTGCATCGAATTTTTACGTTTTTATCTCAATACCTCCTCGTATACGGTAATTCCGAAAATCAGTTGTGCATCCATCAATGAATAATTGTAACTCGTACGACCTCATTACGACAGTATAATTACTTCCATATAAATAAGTCGCAAAAGCAATATTCTAATTAATGAGTCATAATCGTTCTACAAACTAAAGAAAAAGATTTATTTTTTTTTGTTTCGTTCTTGACTTTTCGCTATTATGAGGTGAAATAAATAAAGCGATAAATGTTTATTCTTGACCAACTTAACAAGTGAAGAGGTCAAGGCGTTTAATCGTTTTTCCTTTTTACACCATCTGAACATAAACGTCCAAAACACGACATTTCGTGATTTTGACATGTTTCCTCTTAAAAATAGACGATACCCTTTAAGTCAAGGTTAACTTGTTTGTACATTCTTATCGAAAAGTAGTTTTCCAAAGGAAAACTTTGCTTAGCATATCAAAAAAACACACAAATTTTACATCCATTTCCATGCTTAAGTACATTAGAAAATCGCATTACTAAATGTTTTTTTTTTCTTTCCTATCATACAAGTCATTTTGTGATGTTAGTTATGTAAAAATAAATATATGATTATCCCCATTTGCATTGTTATGTATTTATCCTCGGCCATAAAACATTACTTATGCGTTTAAAATGAGACTATAAAGGAAATTGTGCAACTATAATTTAAAGACGTACAGTTTTTTTCAGAATTGTTTTATAAGGTTTTTATAAACATAATTGTCATCTCGCTAGCATTCATTTACTGTAATTTTTTTTATGAGGCTTTTGAATAAGTAAGAAAGACGAAATTCTTGGTTTTTCCCTTTATGATTCTGCTTATCTTTTACGCAATTTTTTAAAATAATGTAATTATTTGAAAGTAAGTGGAAAAATAATGACGAAGTTTAAAAAATAGTCCTTAATTAACTTGGATTTTGCGGTTTGCATGAAGAACAAAATTTCGTTGAATGACAATATACTGTATTTTCGCCTATTTGCCCTCCATAAGTATACATAATATAATCTTTTACTTAAACATTATCATGTAAAAAACATGTAATAAATGATCAAGTAAACATTGAAACTGAAAACAGGCTTCAAAAATCTCTAGATGTGTATATATTTCGATAATTTTTATATCGAAAATATACCAAATTTAAAATTTTTCCTTCGTTTTAATCACTTAGTCGATTGTTTTTAGAAAATTTTAATTAATTAATTATATCAGTTGGTATCAAATTCTAATGTAGTATAAATAATGAATGAATGATAATATCAACAACATCAAAATATCATTGCTTAGATTGATTTTCATACCGTTACAAAGGTAAATGTAAATTCAAATTATTACTGTAATAACGATATTATATATGTCTGCAAGATAATGTTTATTAATTATTTACAGATTGCTGATCACCCAGCTTCTAACGAACAGATGTCTTATTGTGATACAACAGAATCGTCAGAGGAATGCTCATCTCGTAAATATCGCTTTCTTTTAGCCTCCGTTGCTCCTGCAGGCGACTTTGTTAACATCTGGAGATACCCTTATTTAGTGAGAAGACATGGAGGTTGGTAACTTTTAACAAAATTTTTAAATGCGCTCTGTCTTTCAAGTTTGTCGTAACAATTCCCATATATCTGTGTTTAATTCTACTCGCAATGCAAATCTTTCGATTGCATGCATGAAAATATTTTCAAATAATCCGATCTTCATTAAAAAAGTGTGGATCAACTATTCGTTCAACTATACTATTCTGTCAGATATAAGCAATCTTCTATTCTTTCAGTTGTTTTAGATAGGGTCATGCAAATTTGATCCTATCTAAAACAGTTGAAAGAATAGAAGATTGCTTATATTTTCATATTAATTTAGAACACTCATTCAAATAGTTATAAAAAGTCATTAGAAATGAAAATTTAAAATGATATGAAAGAAACATTATACTATATACATTTGTTTATGAAATGAATGTCATCTTACAATACTTTGTCATGTTTATTTGATCGAATTACGTTTATTTTTAACTATAACACATAACTTTTTCAACAAAAAATATATATATAGTGTATATTTTTATTTTTATATTACTAAAAATAAAATATTAATCGCTTCATAATATTTAGAAATTAGTTTCTTATACGATTGTGTAATAACGATATCATAAGAAATTAAATTCTAGGTATTGAAGCGAATAAAATACAAATCACTATCTTTTACTTCTTTCAAGCTCTGTTATCGACAGAAAAAAAGAACATCATCAAATTTGGACCTTCAAAAACATAAATTGACTTTATTTAACGGAACACACTTATTCATTAAAAGATGATACAAGTAACGACATTAGCTAGCGATTAAGTGCATTTTGTTGCATTTCTCTTGTAGTCACAACTGTATTAGCAGAGAAATATTTAAAAATTTTTCTTTGTATATTCAATACAAATTTTTATCTGATAAGTTTAATTTGAACGCATAATAATTAATCAATATGATTGCATTTATTAAATTGTTGAAGTTCAAAATTCATAATACTAAAAGCTAGCATATTTATAATTTTATAAAGATTTTTATTTTTGTTAACATAAATAAATTTACTTTAAAAAAATAAAATTTCGCGCTCAATTTTTTTAAAATCTGATTTTTAATACTCTATACCAGTGTTATTCAAATTGGTATAGAGGAATAGTATATATGGAGGGTTCCACAAAATATCCTAAAGGGATAAAATAATAAAATATTCATCAAAATGATGATGATAAAGTTATTTTGATGAAACTAACTTTATTTTGTAATACGTTTTTAACTTTTATTATAATATAATAAAAGAATATTAAAACGTTTTTCTGTATATGTACTACCCAGATTGTGAATATTCTATTGTTTATGATCCCGGGTTCCGCGAAATAATTTTGTACTCATAAGGTTCCTTAAATTGACAAAGTTTGAAGACCACTGCTCTATATCATGGGCAAATTTCATGTCGCTACGAGTCACATAGGAGAATCTCAAATACTTGAGAACCGCAATCAGTTTCTTTTTGGGTCAGTGAGAGTCTCATCAATGTTTTTCGGGTAATCTTAACAATGGCTTCAAAAATTGTTTATTATATAGTTCACATGCATTTATTTCGTATAGATACAAATTATTTTTTATAATAATAAATTAAATAAGTCTTTGCACCATATTAACTATTGAGTTTCATTGTATGGAACCACATTGAAGGTAGGCCCTACTAAAAAGCCGCAATTTAGCCACTGTGATTCTATACATTTTTTTATGTGTTAGATAAAAGTTTTTAAATTTTACACGTTTTTTTCCCAGTAAATGTAGAATATTACTAATTATTCTTAAAAATAAATGCTGTTTGTGCAAATTCAGTTCGTTCTCAAATATCAATTTGGTTATAGAATATTTCAGACGATTTGAAGCAAACCTTATGAAATACTATATGTACGTGTAGCTAAATAATTCTTCCTTGTATTAATTAATGCATTCCATATGAGTATAATCTTAAGCATGAAAGAATAAATATTTTAAATATTCATTCTTCCAAAACTATTTACATAAATATTTATTTTTTTTTTTAGCTTAAGGGAAGCTATTTACTTAGTTCATTGTCTTCTAGTATATTTTATTTCGGATATTTGTTCCTTGTTATTGTTATCATTTATTTAAATAAAAAGATCTAGTTAAATTTATTTTTATATTAATTTAATATGTTACAAAAATGCCTATTTACAAATAACTAAATAATTAAAATTCGTATTTTTATCAGAAAAAAATATCAGTTTTCAAAAGGGAGATCTAATTTTAATATTTATTGTTTTAAATTAATTTATAAATATATCTTATATTAAAAAATAAAATAATAAAATTATGCAAAAATAAATATATAAATTTTTATATATATATATAAATTTATATATATTTATTTTATAATTTATTTTAAAATATATATATATATATATATTTTTTTTTTTTTTTCAGGAGTGGTATTATTCTCAGTATTAATTATATATATTTTAATTGGATGGCCAATTTATATGTTCGAGTTAAGTTTGGGATATCTAGCTGCAAAAAAACGATTCCCGGGCCACTGTTTGAACAATTTTATGCCATTATTGAAAGGTAAACATTTAAATTAAAAATATCTTTTAAACGAAATAATGTTAGTTTGTTAAATAATAATAATTTGAGTGAAATTTAACCAAAATAAATACCGTATACATAAATTTATACAAGCTTTAACAGAGTTATTATTATTTTAAATGAAAGGTTCTTTTGTACTTTGCAATTATAATGGTAACGAAAACTTTTCAGATGAAATATTTCTATTTGTACTAAATATTGAAATGTCTTATATACGAACTGTACAGCCATCCTGTTACACTCACAAAATTCATACAAAAAACAAAGCTCCAAAGTATTTATACTGTTTGGAGCTTTGTTTTTTGTGTGCATTTTGTCTTATATACTGTGCATATATATCTTATATGAATTAAAATTCGAAATATTTGTTTTACTAACTTAAATAACAAAGTTTAATTTAATAATTATAATTTAGTATTAAATTCTAACACGATTTTTTTATACGCTCTATATAAAATAATTTATGTGTAACTTATAAGCTTAAGCTTTAAGTTTTGTATTGTTGTATTTACCGTTTCATAAATGTATTCTCTTTTGCCTATTAATTTTTGAAAAATAGTCTTTCAAATATTAATGTTTTCAGTTCTTTTCGTTGACGTGGAATCTAAGGAACTATCACAGACTTAATTCTCTAGCACAGTGTTATTCAAATTGTGTTCCACGGAACCCTGGGGTTTCACAAAAAGTCCTAAAGGGTTCCATAAACATACATAAGATATTCATCAAAATGATAAAAATAAAATTATTTTGATGAAAATAACTTTATTTTGTAATACTTTTTTAACTTTTATTATAAGTTATAATATAAAAGAATATTAAAACGTTTTTCTTTATAATGTACTACCTAGATTGTGAATATTCTATTGTTTATGATCCCATGTTCCGCGAAATAATTTTATACTCATAAGGGTTCCTTAAACTGACAAAGTTTGAAGACCACTGCTCTAGCATAAAGAATTAATCGTTAGAGAATTAGGATTTTATGAATTATATTTTTTATATGATCTTTTGTATGCGAGGAGAGTGAAGTACCTGTTACCATCTTGATTATTCATCTTCTATAAATAATTTTTAAACCAGTCACATCATATAAAAGAAAAATGTTTCCAGATTTAATTAATTATTCATTCATTACGAAAGTATTTTTCCATATTTTTTAAAATCATTTATAGAATACAAAGCAGGACCACTACTCCTTTATTCTTATTTATTTTTTAAAAAACACTCATGGTGCGATCTTAATTAAAATCATAAAAATTTCTCAGTCATACTTTTAAATAGCCCTTGCTCTATTAAGTTAGTAGAGTAGAATAGATAATATTAAGAAAATAATTAACCATGCATTGTCCTCATGCATCAATTTAGAATAGTTTTTTCTGATGTAAACCATATTATTAAACTTCAATTTTATTTTTTGATAAAATTGAAGTTTGAATCCCTTAACATCCTTATATTTTGCTATCTTGTTAGTACACTTACATAAATTATAAACCTGATTAATGTAATTCAACTTGGGCAAAACCAATCATAACTGCAAGTTAGAATTTTTAATAATTCTAAGAATCATTAAAATTAAACCATTATACTGAATCTAATAATAAAAAATGTATTTAAATTAAATTTTAATTCATACAAATCTAGTTAAAAAGATTAGCTAGAATGAAAACTAAAAAAAAAAAGAAATATTATAATAATAAATGTACACTTTATAGTGTTTTCTTAGAATATTTATTAAAAGAATGATTAATTCTGATGATAATAATTGAATATTACATTTACATCGAGAAATACTTTATATTCATATACAGTATGTAAAGTACTTGTCAATGTAAAGAAATATTGAAGTATTATATGTTATTTTGAAACAATATTTATGATTCTACAAATTATAAATACTATAGTTATCAAATTCGTGAGTTTTAATGTTTTTAATTCAGTTTTTTCTTCAATTTTTTCAATTCATGAGTTTTAATGTTTTTAATTCAATTTTTTCAATATTGAAAAAAATTGAATTAAAAACATTAAAACTCATATATACAGACATATATACTATCTGTACATATTTCTGTCTGTATATATTAGTTTAAAAACATTAAAACTCATGTATGTAGACAGACATACTGTATATGTATGCATACAGACATACTGTGTATGTATGCATACAGACATACTGTGTATGTATGCATACAGATATACTGTGTATGTATGCATACAGATATAACTTACTGTATATATTTAAGTACAGTACATCATATAAGCGTATCCAAGATAGTTGTAATGATAAATTTTATTTCAATTGGTTATTCTTTGTAAGATTATAAAAAAATATTTCTACTATGTTTATAATCAAATCCTAATCAAATCACAAATTAATTTATTAAGATCTAAGGGCTGTAACAATGAATATTGGTTTTGTATTATTGCTGAAATAAAATATTGTGAAAGACTATTCTGTATAGTGCGCTGTATAATTTAACACGTTGTCCTTCAGATGCGTTTTATTATCATCAACATTATTTCGTGAAAATGCCTCTCTTTGAATCTAATTAACTATTTTATGAGAAAAATCTTTGCTAAACACAATGTTGAATTTTAAATAACTCGTTATTTTTATTCGAAATTACTCTTTTTATTATTACTATTATTCAAATGTTTATTCATCGATTTTTTTTCCTCCTTAAGTTTCGATTAAAAAACAATTTTGCGTTTTAAATTAAAAAAAAAATTAATTTATAATGCAATCGTCATCACGGATTCTCCATTCCAAAACATATTAACAAAAACAGTTTAAATTTTTTGGATCCGGGATGAAATCCTCAAATCCCTGATACTTAATTATAATTCATCATTAATGATTTATTAGTTAATTCAAATATATATTTTATAATTAATTTATTTTTAAATAAAAAAAGTTATTAACTTTAAAAATTTAATATTAATATGCTCTTCACGAAGTTTTATTTCTATATATATATAACAATAAAATGAACAGCAAAATATTTATATTGATAATTTGATAGATAAATATGCAAAAATCAATAGGATATATATATATATATAAGTATAAAAAAATACTTAATTCATAAAAAAATAACTAAACATTTTACAGAAATTAGCATAAAACATTAGTTTTTTATCAGAGCAAAATATACTATGTCTATATATTGCATGTTCACAAAAAATCGATGATTCGAATATTTTTCTTAAACTACAAACACGCATAATGAATAAAAGTTTTAAGCTGAAAAGTGAGAAGCATTCAATACTGAAATACCCGTAAAAAATACATAAATCAAGAAAACAGCATACAGTTAATGTTTGTGTTGTGCTGGACAGATGATTCTAGAATAAAATCCAGTGAGCTCTGTTTCTGGATAACTTATAGAGAAAAATCTAGTGGTGAAGTGTTTTGAATACTCACCAAGACCTATCGCAGATCCTGATGCAAGATTGCAATATGCAATATAAAAAGCAGTTTATAATTGCATATTATAATCGTGTTATATGCATATATTATCGATTGGAATCTTTTATTTGCATATTGAAATCGTATAAAAAAAAAATACAATCTTCTATGGATTTCATAGTCAAAAATAATTTTGATTTGATGCGTGTACTCAGAAATTAACTGATTCTCAGAAGTGAATAAGATTTCTTTATAAGACTGAAGAGTTTTATAAAGAAATCTTATTCTAATTGTTAGTGGTATCTTATAAATCTACATACTAAACAAATTTCAGCTGCAAAGAGTCGTAATAGTTAAAGATGTTCTATATTGGTATTAAGTTTTCATTTTTAAAAAATTTTTCTGCAAGGAATACTTAAAAATAACTTTAAAAACACGAAAAAAACTTAAAAAAAAGAGTTAGTGTTTTACTGATAATTCTACAATCCCTGTAACGTATAGAATCTCCATTTACAGTACTGGGAATGAGGGCTTCAAATTATATTTTTGATACATTTTGAGGTTCTCAGTAACGATGAAATTCTTTCCAGAAGAATTCCTCTGTTTTTTTTTCCAAAGATGAAGAATTTTCATTTAATTTCATAAAAAATTAAATTTTATACAGGTATAAGATAAATATTTTTAAGTAAATAAAAATAATTGTTTCATACATTGTCAAAATATAACCTCCAACGTTGATAACTTTCATATTTATTTCATTATAATAAATATTCATTATATATATATTTATACTTATTATTTCATTATATATAATTATTAAAAATCAAAATTTATTATTCGTGAAATTTAGTAGAGCATTAAAAAGAATCTTTCTAAAAAAAAAAAAACAGATTAAGTAGATTCGATTAAAATTTGAGTTATGAATCAAAATTAATTTTTTCTTGTACGACAAATAGAATTGTCTCAATATATGATCATTGTTAGTGAGTGGGCAAATCTACTTGAAAAAATTTCTAAAATATCTATAGGAGAACCCTATAGTTTTCTAATACAACATATCCATTGAGAGATGATAAAATCCTTTTGTTAATTAGTTACGATTATATTTTTATATTATCAATTAATGGTTTCGTATAATCTCTTTATTTATATAATTTAAATAATATAGATATGCAAAAATTCGATATTACTCTCACGTAATAATGCTTGATGATGAAATAATTTCTATTTCGATATAATGTATTTTTTTTTTTTTTAAACAGATCTCTTAAATCATTTATTTAACCCATTAAACTATACATACATTTCAGGTTGATTAAATATTATAAAAATCACATTTTATACTACTAAAGCTATATTGTTGCTATATTTTCAATCTTTTTTTTTCTTTTTGTAAAAAGTCAAAGCTATAGGTAAAAATAATGGTGGTACTCTCTTGAGAGTGGGGATAGCTTTGACTTTTTGTAAAAAGTCAAAGCTATCCCTTCCCACTCTCAAGAGAGTACCAAGGAGCCCAAAAGTTGTGGTTGTAAGGGTTTTTCTATACTCAGAAGTGGGTTTATAATTTATTAAAAATGTGATAAACTTTATTGTGTGTGTAAAAAAATTATGGTGTTTAGAAGACACTATATTTTCAATCAAGACAGAATGGCAACTCATTTAAAAAGATGTCAATATGCAACATGGCTACACAAATGGTTAAAAATGAATTTTGACCGATTGCAATGGTTCATTTTTATACATTTAGTCTCATTTTTAATTCTTTTAAGGATCTGTAATTTATAGAATTTCTATAATTCAGATCGCTACAATGTTTGTTATTTATTTTATATTTTTAAAAGATCAATTCTTTAATGAATTTAAGCTTTACTTTCTATTTTGAAATATTATAAATTCGGAATTAAAAAAATATATGTCACCTTCAATGACGTAAGCACTTAAAATGCAATAAATACTCTATTAATCAAATATTTCGAAATTTATCATATGAAACTATAGAGTTAGAAAAAAAAATGTCGTATCAAGTTCATATTCAAAATTATGGCCATTTTTCTATACAATATTTCATAAAAATCTATAAATTAATTACAGAAGTTTCAATGCACGCTATTTTTAAATGAATGAAACTGTTGAATTATAAAATATGGCTGCAATACCATTTAAAACAGTAGAATATTCTTGCCTAATTCATAAATTTTCCATTATTTTATGTGTTATCGATAGAGTCAAATAGTTTTTTCCCCCCCCAAAAAAATGAAATATTTATAAAATCATCATGCTGATAATTTAAATGATAAAAAATCATAAGTACTAGCTTACATATAGAATAATTAATTAATTAGATATCAGCACACGTTCAAGCGAAAGAATGATGTTTAATACTTGCTAAAGATCTTTCAACTTAAAAAAACATGGTCAGCTGTGCTATCGAGTCCTGGAGCCCCTCTAATTGGAATGATCACCATACAAAATGTCAACACAAACATATAATTAACATTTATTTAATCAAAATTAGATAGTTAAATTGATTTGGAAAGCAAAACAAAAAAAAAATCTTAAGACTAAAGAAAAAACAACTTACATCTAGCAAACAAACATGTATTTTAAAAAGCTTATTAATCTGCTAGTTTTAATGTTTTACTAAAATGTTTTTAACTTTTCTGTTGATTAGAAAAGCTAAAACTGTTTTTTGTGAGCTTTGACTACTGAAATTTTTTATATTTCTACATATACTTAAAACTTAAGGCTCTTCAGAGGATCCCCTGATCAGCGGCCAAGGGTGGTCTGCTCCCTCTGCCCCTTCCTTGGTAAGCCACTGATTTCATAAACTAATATATAGTAGTGGTTAATATTAACACAAATGATATCTTCTCTCTCTCCTATTAATGCTATAATAATGGTCAAGTGTTAATTAATAATATTTGTTAAATGTTAGTACAGGTTTGTTCTCTTTTGGGAGTTACATATTGGATCTATGCTTTACACTGTTATCTTGAAAAGGAAATATTTTCAGCCCCGTGTTTATATGGACATTTTGCTTTGTTATGATGAGTAACATCTGTGATTTAAATTTGGCTATACCTTTTAGGAACATCTTGTAGGAGGAATTATATACAGGATATTCTATAATGTTGGGACAAAATCAAACTATGAATTTCTTACATCAAAATAATGAAAAAATTCTTATAAACATAGGCCCAAAAATGCTGCATTTAAAAGAAACATGCACATTTTATAGTAGTGCTTATTCAAAGATTAACCAATGAAATAAATTTAAAAACAAAATTGACAATATAGTTTAACATTTTCATGTTTTTCCATCTTGGACTGTAATATCAATTTGGTTTTCTTAAATTTATTTCATTAATTAAATAGGTTTCATTTACAATCATTGAAAAAGCACACTATAAAATATATATTTCTCTTAAGTGCAGAGTTTTTGAGCTTACGCTTATAAGAACTTTATTATTATTTTGATTCCCAATATTATGGGACATCTTATATATCATATCTGTTTCAATGCTGAGATGGAATCATTGAATTTTTTTAATGTTTCTATTATTTTGTCTGACAAATCCTTTTACATTTTAATGTATAGATTATCTAAATTTGCTTTTGTAAATCCATTTATAAAGTCCTAATGTTCATACATCTCTGTAAATTATCTATGTCTATAAAAAACTCAACACTCTTAGTAGTTGTGTATAAATGTCTTTAATTGTACGAATGTTTTCAGCAATACATTAGTTGCCATCTTCAGGCTCAAAAACTCAATGGTTCTTAACCATTAAGTTTTTGAGCCTGAAGATGGCAACCAATATATTGCTGAAAACGTTCATACAATTAAAGACATTTATACACAACTACTAAGAGTGTCGAGTTTTTTTATAGACATATTTAAACTGTGAAAAGTAGTTTAATAATCTTACTATGTAAATTATCTATTACTACTTGCATACTACAGCATATTTCATCTCTCTTAAACATAAAAGCAGACACTGTGGTTCATAATATCATTCAAGTTTTTTGTTATAAATATAGGAGTGTAAGTCTGCTTTTAAAATTTGTACTTTCTTACCTAAAAAAATTGATTTTATACTGTATATATATCAATTCTAAACTATATATTTGCTTGGTATTCTTTGTTAAATATCTTATTTAAGAAAATCTCTATTTCCTCTTCAACAATTAATTATTTATTATTTGCAGCAATTAATTCAACAGAGATCATTTTTCTAATTTAATCCAAGACAGTTTATATTCCATAAGCTGATGGTATTTTATCAATAGATTACAATTAAAAAATGTTTAGTAACCAAATAAATTTAGAAAGTGTTTGCTTAAAACAAGAACTATTTTAATGAAAGTACATATCTAAGTTTATATTAATTTTTATTTAAGTTTATTTTTATTTAAGTACATATTTTCTGGGAAACAACTATAAAAATATCTTGTTACTAAAATCTTTTTTCAATAATAATTACGGATATTTAAAAAAAAACCATTTTCTTAAATGAGCTATTTAGACTGCCATTTCTTGAGCCTATTATAATTGATCCTTTTTCAACTCTATTTTAATGATGAGATCCTTGAGACCATTTTTTTCCCTACAGAAGACAAAAAGAATTTCATAAACTGATGTGTAAAGAAACACATCAGTTTACAAAATTCTTTTTGTCTGGTCAGATTCCAAAATCTAGAAATTCTTTAAACAACTATGATATAATGAATATTATATAAAGAATAAATTTGTTTAATAATGAATTCTGAACATATTATTAGATGCATAATGCTGAACAATACAATACAAAATCAACTAATAAATTGTCAAAAAAAGTTTTTTTTTGTTTGCTATTATAATTTACAGATTTGATGTTTTTTTTTATTAAAACCTTTAAAAAAGCAATGCCAAACAATTATTCAAATGATTATTCAAAGATAAGAATAAAATCAATTAAATACTGTACTGAATTATTGAGATTTTTCCATAAATATTTTATAATTTTTTAATATTTGAAAAACATTCTGATCTAATATATCAAGGAAATTATTGCTAGATTAAATGTTAAGTTGTAACATTTATTTAAAGATAATTTTAATCTAAAACTTGATTTAGGATCAAAGTTTTACATTATATTAATAAATTTTAATGCAGTGATATTAAATTATTAAAAATACTTACTACAAGCTTCTTCATCACTATTATCAGAACAATCAACAGCACCATCACAACGCCAAGCTTTAAGAATACATCGACCAGATTTGCATCGAAATTCACCAGGTGCACATTCAACAGAACCTATTTTATTTTATAAATAAAAATAAAACTTGAAATCTCAGAAAAATCAGTTTAAAGTTTATATATTTTTTTAAAGAAAATCCATAATTATAAGTTTCATTTACTAAATAGAATTTATTTTACAAAATACATTTGATTTTGCTTAATTGGGACACATTAGGACTAATCTATTTTGGCCTAATTAAGTGGTAGCCCCAATTAAATGAACTAATAATAAATTTTAAAATAAAATATGTAATACTTAAATAAATAACTAAGTAGGTAAAAAAATAATAATTAGGTATCTATTTTAATGCTTTATTAAACCAAAATACAGAACTTTTTAGCGAGTTTCTCTGACTTTGCCTTCAACACTGGGCTGCTGATCTTCATGCCTTACCTGCTAATTATAGAAAACCATTGATCTAATGCTTCTTTGACTTCTGGATTTTTTCCAGCATTCTTTCTTTTGGATGTTCCTGGAATTTCTTTCTATAATGCCCACTCCTCATACAGTTGATTTTCTTGTTGTAGAAAACACTCTATTGTAGATTTTGGTATATCTCTTATATCAGCTATTTAATACAATGGCTTGTATTAAATGGCTGGCTTTTAATTTTATCCAACAAAGCAATTTTACTTGAAAGTGTAAAATCATTTCTTGGCAACTTGGCAAAGATTTAAAAATTTTAAATAAAATTAACACTGTAAATGAATATTGCTAGGTACAATAATGATAGACTCTTAAGCAAATGCATGACAATAGATAACTGATTCACATCATGTTAGTGTTGCCAAATATTAGTGTACATAGTGTTGCCATATTTTTGAAAAATCCCTAAATATGTCAAAAATTGCTAAATTCCTTTTCTGCTACTGTCCCAATTAAGCGTTTAAATTGTGTATTAGTTTATTAGTTTGATTTCCGTTCTTTGAGATTTGGCCCAAAAAAGCAGTTGCCCCAATTAACCAGTGGCCTAATTAAATCGAAT
>WUQG02123681.1:0-24766 GCA_011317285.2 Androctonus mauritanicus | reverse complement strand
CGTTTACACTACTAACACTTAGTGCCATCTATTGGTAATAATAATATAAACTAAACTAAGATTAAAAATGAAATCTATCCTGGAGGATTAGCTGATTCTATAGGATTAAAGGATGTGGCGTAGAGGCGTCCTTTAATGGCAGAACATCCCTACCGAATTTCATGAAAATCTGTTTAGTAGTTCAAAAATTGGGGACACAACAAATAAACAATCAATGACCCGATCTTATAAGCCTTCATTTCCTTCAGAAAATAGGCTAATAAGGATAACACCATATTCTTAATCAATATAAGTTTTTAAAGAGATTATTATAGCCGAAATCGTGCTGTTATTTTTTTAAATACAAGACGAAAATAAATTTTTGCCTCATAATCGGTTCCAGATCCAAATTTAATTTTCTCTTGATAAATAGGATGACTTGTATTTATCATATATATATGATAAATATATCGTAGCTATGAATGAACTTGCAATTAGCTGATTCAATTCGTGGATTATGCTAATCGATAAGGACGTAACCTAATTTATTAGTTAGAAGCAAAAGGACTTCTATGATAAAATAATGGCTGTAATTTACTATAATAGCAAAAAAAGCAATAAATTACGCAATGCTTTGTCCCATTGGCTGTCAAGACGACAAAGTAAATTTAACTTTGTTCGAAAATACAATCGATGTATTAAGAACAATCGGAAATATTTCTGATTATTCGATAAACAGAATTTCTTTCCAATGATGTTTAATGACTATTATACACATTTATTATCTTGTTAAAGGCATGTTATATAATAATAGGATATTTTATCTGTATCCCTACTAGGACTTTTGTAGGATCTGATGAATGGAGAAACTATCAAAATCATTACTTTTGATGAAAGGAGGAAAAATAATGAGTATCTTGAGAGTAATCTGTAAGGTAGTGAGGTATTGCATTGTGTCATCTATTTTGCTGGAAAGAGAGTAACGTTGATAATCCCCCGGGATAAGCAACATAAAAAAAAAGCTTTGGGTTAACTATATGGAAAGATACAATAGGAAGAATCGAACTGATATTTTTCGATATTTTTCTAAAGGTCACGACTCTAATCGAATCGATTTAATGAATTAAATACAGGCTATTTATAAAAATTTTTCAAAAATGTTTCACTTTCCATCTCATTTATCTTTAGGAATTATAAATATTTTCGTTCGAATTGCTATCATTAATGTTTCAAAGCTTAAATAGTTGTAAATGTTTCGCATTGAAATTTCTCTGTTATAACTAATTTCACTCAGTTACATATTAATTAATTTGATATTAGTAACTTTTAATGGCGGTTAATTAGTTGCTTTACAGAATGTTTTGTTACTTTAATATTTTGTTTCGTCTTTCGAAAATGCAAAAACTTAGTTCTTTTCATAAAAAAATTTAATAGAAGAAACTTTCGATTTTATATTAAATTTTATACAAAATAGCATTGTAGTTTGTCATTCTGATAACTTTTCTAATTAGTGTCTGTAATTAGCAGAAACTACTCATTATATTTTTTAAAAATCTTACGAATAATATCTAGTATTTTTATTTACATTTTTCTACTAATTTGATGTAGGATGGAGAAAATTTGTTACTATGAAAATATTTATATATTTAATTACTACGGAGTAATTTAAAAATGCCTTGGACTCAATTCAAGTTCACCAAATAAAAACCGATACCATGGTTGGACAACATACAGAAATTTTTTTTTTTTTTTTTTGCAAAATGGTAATTAATGTTACAAATTCTTAGGAAGATTAAAAACTTATGATAACAAAAATAATCATAATTTAAAACTTACCACTTTAAAAAATTTATGTCTAAGTTAATTGATTATCCACCATACGAATTTTTCTCTTGGCAGTTTTTTCGTTTATAAAATAAAGTTATTCCATCATTTCTTTATGAACAAAAAGAATAGCGAATCAAAAAAATTTTGTGGAGATTATCAGAATTATTTCTTGATAAGTCTGGCATTAAATTTGATTTTTAATAGTTTCTAGCTTTATTAAACGATTTTTTTCATTCCCGAGAATATTAATAGAATTTGCTTAAGATAAAAATGAAATAATTTTTCTTTTCTCGATTATATAATTCAGCATCGTACTCGTTAACGTGTATATCTTATGCTTATAGTATTGCCCTATTATATAGAATTACTAAACGTGCGAATGTTAATGATTTACTCATTCTTATATGAATATTCTACTATAACATTCAAAAGTTAAGATTATTAAAAATGCAATATATTTATATAGCTTACATATTTTTCAACAATCACAATTTTTTATAATAAAAAGCAGAAATATCTGAAGAAAATGTTTTTTTTTTTTCTTCCATAAAATAGATATTAGTTTAGGTTTGTTAGGTAACAATATTTAAAACAGTAACTAAAAAATGTACATAAAATATTTATTTGAAAAAAATTGATAATTATTGAAATCGTTATATTAACTTACATGCAGAAATTGTTAACATTTTAGAATAATATAGAAAATAATAGTTGATCTTGTTAGGAACTATAGAAGCGTTAATTTAAATAAGGTATTTCGCGTAATAAAGTTAAGTTTACCATAATAATATATTAAAAATTCTTAAAACGTAAAGAATGATGTAGAATAAATATGCATATTATATTTATTCTAATTATATCAAAATTACTGTATGCCCTACAGTAGAGCGCCAATTTTCCCAACTATTGGGACAAAGATTGTTCATTTAACCAAATAGTTCGGATGATCAGATATACATAGAATATTTATTTTACACAAAAAAGTGTAATTCGGCCTATAATTAGGCCTAATTTATTATACACAAAATTTTACATCTGTATTTTTTATAATGCTTCAGCATTATAAAAAATATATAGAAAATGGTTTGTAAATATAGTAATAACCAAACCGTTCATACAGTAACTAAAGTCAGAATCTGATTTCTAGCTGCTATAATGACAAATTAAGGCTGTGTCTATGCTGGTATTGCATATATATCTTTGAATAAATAATTGGAAACGAATGCATTAAGAGGCTGGAATAATACTTTAGAAACAACAAGTGGAGGAAGATAATATAATTTTTTTTTTTTTTTTTTTTTTGAGCGTTAATAGTTCGGATGATCGATGCTGCACTTTATTTTCATGAAATATTTAAAAGTTAAAATTTAATCTTGATATTCCAAACTTTAACTTTTAAATATTTAAAATGAAATCATTTTGATTTTTGAAAAATTAACTAATGGTTACTTAATAAGTCAAAATTATCATTTTTCTTCTTTAAATTTTATTATTTCTTTTAAATTATCGGAAACTTTATTATTATTACAATAAATTTTTTAATGTATTATAATAAATTAATAATGGTTTAGTGATATGTTAATGTTTTTGTGACTATTATAAATAATCTTTTTAAGAACTATTTCCGTTTTATAATCATGAAGAATGTAACAGCACTCTACGCAATATGATCGAGAAATGTCTATCATTTTTTTGAGATATCCAAATTGGCTGGACCAAATTGTATGAAGTTTTTTTATAAATAGAAGATAATGCTTTAGGAAGGTTATATTTAAACTTTTGTTTTCGTTCGACCCATGAAATGAGAATTCACAATATGTGTATAGGCCTACAATTAATACTATAACAGCAAAAAAAAAAAAAAAAACGTGAAAAAATGTGTAATGTAACGCTAGTTCTAATGGACGGATTTGGGGATATAATTTCTTTTATATGAAAATGCATTAAAAATTCTAAATTGCCTTTCTTTATTTATACTATTAGTTATAATATTTCATTTAGAAATTTATATACATTTGTATGATTTCTGCGTACAACTTTGTTACATAATTTTTTGATCATAGAAAATCCTTGCTTCGAAACAGTTCAAGGAATGTTAACAACACTATAAAAATTGCTATACGGATAACACACAATATCGCAGCAGTACTAATCTCAATATGTTTTAAAGGAAATCTTTTTCGAATCGAAGAGCGAAAAGACATAAAGATTAACGAAGACATATGAATGCTATATTAAAGAAACTGAAAGAGTAAAGCTGTATATGAAATCAACATAAAATAGTATAAAACAGTTTTCTAGAGAATATATACTGTATATAAATTTATTAATTAAGTTGCTTCTATAAAATTTCGATGTTATCCGATTCCATCAATTGCAATCGGATTAACTGTTACTGTATATATATAACAATTATACATAGGCCTATATACTATATAAAAGTATATATGTATGTGTATGGTTAGCTGAGGACAAGGAAACAATAGAAAAGACTGGCAGGTTCTTGGAGAGGACTTCTTTCTGCGGTGGATTGACAATGGTTGACAATCATGATAATGATTATGATACATTTATGTTAGAATCAAACTCCGAAAATCGGACAATTCACGAAACGGCATAGTATTTAGTTAATTTCCAAAAAGTTTGTCTTTTATTCTGATTTCGGATTCTGATCAGTCAGTTGGCAAAAGTTATACATATATACAACTGCTGTTGTAAATTTTACTGTTGCTGTTGTAAATTTTACTCTATAAATAATAGTAATTTAATTAATACTAATGCATAATAAAAGCTAAAAGTTTGCATTAAAAATTATATTTATATAGGTAGGAATATTTAACTAACTCCTTTAGGTATAATTTTTGTTTGTATTAGAATCTCTATTAAAAATTATATAGATAAAAGTAGACTGACCATAGATGAATGTTTTCAAAAGAATTAGGTGACTATCTACGTAGTTTCCGATATATATATGTTACAGAAAAATAAAGAGTCTCTCTTATAGAAAAGTGATTAGAAATACGAATCGTAGTTCCATTGTATTAAAGATTTATTTTAAAATAGTATATTTTGGAAGTTGCACTAGACAGAACATCTAGTTTTTCAGAAAATTCATTTCCGATAAGTTTAGTTATGATCTATGTAATTTTTAGAAAAATCTCTGTACTGTATTACAACATTTTCATATTAATATTGAATGCACATTTTGCAATTTAAACTGCCTGTCTGGCGGCCGGATGGCCGAGTGGTAACGCTGGTCGGCGTGCCACCCAGGAGGACCCGGGTTCGCTTCCCGGGTCTGGTAACTCCTGAAAAGTTTTTTGGGGGTGCTGGGTCCGGCCTGGCGATCCCCGTCCTTCACCATCCGGCCCCCCTCCACAGGTGTGGGGTACAGCCCGTGGTTGGAACTTGCCCCGCCCCTTGGTAATCTTCCTGATTGGAAAGGGGCGTAAATATGCAAAAAAAAGAACTGCCTGTCTGATTCATTTCTTTACTACTATTATTATTACTTATAATATTATTAATAATCCAATTAATGCTAGATCAATTTCATCAATAATTCAAAGGCATTAGAAATTCTCTGAAGTGCATATTTTACTGAATTTGTCCAATACATATCAAATATGAAAATATCCGCAGATCAAATGACATTTTCATGTATTCATGGATTTCAATGTTTAATTCGATTTTACCAACTCATCAATGACTACATTGCAAATTGACTGGCTAAAGTTTGAAATGGATATATTTACATTCATATTTCGGACATTGCCGATTAACTCGATCAATACACGAAATGTCCTGCCATCTTACATATTGTTTTAACATATCAATATTCAACAATTTCATTCAAGAAATATAAATAACTATTATTTAATATATAAAATATCGAAAAAAACATGAAATTAAACTGACAGATGTACTTCCGAACATAAAAATATCAAATACGAATTTTAAAAGTCCCCAATGAAAAATGGTGGACAAGAAATGAGCTTAAAGTTTTTATATACATTATTATTCTTCGAAATGAGGATTTTTTTCCAATTTGAAATTCAATGAAATCGATAATTCGAATTCAATTAAAACCGATTAATTAAAAATCGAAATAGCGATTAGTTAAACATCGATAAATCGATTATTTAAAAAAATCGGTAAATCGATTGATAAAAATCGATTTACGATTAATTGAAATCGTAAATCGATCACTCAACATCGATTCAGTGAAATCGATTACTAAAAACGAATTTTTAAAAAATCGATAAATCAATTGATAAAAATCGATTAATGGTATCGATAAAAAAAATCGATTAATAAAATTCGATTAATTGAAATCGATAATAATCGATTAATAAAATTCGATTAATTGAAATCATAAATCGATTCAGTGAAATCGATAAATCGATTACTAAAAACGAATTTTTAAAAAATCGATTAATGGTATCGATAATAATCGATTAATAAAATTCGATTAATTGAAATCGATAATAATCGATTAATAAAATTCGATTAAATGAAATCGATCATTAGAAATCGATTACTAAAAATGAATTAATTATAAATCTACTAAATCGATTGATAAAAATCGATTGTATCGATTGATTACGAATTTATTTAATTCATTTATTAAAATCAATTAACTTGATTAAATAAATTTATCAATTAAATTGACAAAAACATCGAACTTTTTTAAAATTCGATGTTTTTGTCTGCTTTCTGACTATAGTATTTGAAATGTATTCCACATCGTTTGACTTATCGAGACTAAACTTTGGTTAGTGTTTTCGTATAAAACTATGAATAACTTAGTTTAGATCTATTCTGGAACATAATTATTCCAGTGGAATTCGTTTTTGGCGTCACAACGAAATACGTGCTTCAATCCTTCAGGCTTTTGTTCCAATTTTGGATAATATCATATTCTGACTGATTGACATAAAAAATAAATGATTCACATAGGATTATCGTAATATGACATTCTATGAATAACAATGATGACATCACAAAAATCGGTGTATTATATCACCATGACACAATAATGGGTATCATTACAAATAAGAAATCAGGGTTACCCTGATAAAAATTCCTAGAGCAACGCCAGGAATCATCGGCATTTTATTTTGCAATGAGAAATATCATCGACCTCGTTATGTTTATAACGGCATTACAAAATAGCACCGATTACATTTTCTGTGAAATAAATTCATCTGAAAATGACCTAATCATGATATCATATGTTAGCTAAATCAACATTAAAATTAGACACAAAGACTCCATAAATTTTAAATGTTTTAATAAATAAATCAAACGGTAAAAATAATACATCTAAGTGGTGATCCCAAAGTCATTCTCTTCAAAGACAACTTTAGATCTTTTGTTAGTTAGGGGACTCACATTTAAAATTAATATCTTACGGGAAAAAGAGCTATTTTACAATGGAATAGTTTAAAGGTTGATTATGTTAATTATTTACATTTCTTTAAAAATGATATGCCTCAATTAATGTTTAAAATTAATAAAATAATTTATAAATGATAGTAATTTTATAAGTATGAAGTGGAAATTTTACATTGAAAAAATTCTATTTTACTGAATTTTAATATAATTTATTATAAAAACATTTTAAAGAGTTTTTCAAATATTTCTTGAAAAACGGTTGTAATTTTTTCTGAATATCTTTTATATATTTTTGCAATTATAATAAATACAATGCAGGCTGCAGTAAAGAGAGAATAGGGTGTCAAATTTGAGTCCAGTGCTCTATATGGTCCATTCTGAACCTACTATCATAAAGTATATATCTATTTTCATTAAAGCTAATTTAAACTTTATTTGTTAGCAGTCAGAAGCACGACGATCTGATGAAGTAACAATTTACGTTTACAAATTTTATAATCTGCCAGAAATTTTCAGGCAACGCCAATTACATTGGTTAGTGTTTCATATACGCCTACTGTATAATATAAAATACCATATGATGAATTCATGCAGTACAGTATCTTTTAATATTAAAATTCTACCTTTGGCAAAGATATTGAAAAAGCAAGAGAATTAGAGAAAAGAATGCTCTGTTGAAGTATAAAAAAAGCAAATACGAATTTAACAAAAATCCCTGATAAAAAATGACGAACAAGGATATCTTAATGCTTTATTTGTTATTTTTTGAAATATTTACATATTATATCTTAAAAGTTTTAAATTTATTTGAATTATTTTGCTCTAAAGATTTTTGAAAGTTTAACTAAAATTAAAAGACCAGATTTTCTGAACTTCAACCCGGGACGCTCTAGATATTGAGTAGTGGTATAGGGTATGGAGTTTAACAAAATCCAAAAAAATGTTTTTTTTTTTTGTTTTAAAAAATAATGGAAAAAGTAAATTATTAAAAAATTTGCACAAATAAAGCAGGAAGAGTAAACCGAACATAAATAATATATTTTACTATTTCTTTTATTACTTTTTCTTCAGATTGATTCATCCACATTAGTTGTATTCATTGTGTACTTTGAACTAGGGCGGCTATATTCTATATATAGTAAAAGTTGAGAAAGAGAATTCTTTAGGAGCTAATTTTTTTTAAATTAAATCTAATTAATCTTTTTTTAAAATTTTTTAATATGAACTCTATTACTTATAACTCTATTATATATTATGAACTCTATTAAATAATTGAAAAGCATATTCTGCGCCCATATTTTTATAGAATTATGCAAAACTTCGGCCAGCCTACCTACTGGTAATTGCACGACATTAAACTATCAAGTCATCATTTGAAATTTCCTAAACTTTATTCTATTAGCATGTTGCTTACTATAATGTATCAACAATAAAAAATTGAATGACTTGTGAGTAAATTATTCTGAATATTTTATATGATTAAACGCCGTTCTAATGCGAAAATGTTTAATTGTAAATGTGAGCACGGATGTTTTTCAATTAGAATTTTCAAATAGAATAAAATTAAAGTTTTTGGCCCTTCTTTTTCTTTTTTTGAAGACAAAAAATTAATTTTAGTTCGTCAAATTAAAGTTCAATAGACAAGATAACTTTTTATATGTAATTTATATTGCACGTCTTTCGTAAAAATTTTTTTATGTAATTTTTAAAAATTACAATTGAAATATTTTATTTTATAATAATTATTATTTTTTAATAAAAAATAATAGAAATTATTATATGTAATTTTTAACTGATAAATATGTAGAATAATATCTGCGTTAATAGCGTTTTTACCAAACTTTATCATATTAAATGTGAATTTTTCTCATAATTTTATTAAAAACATAATTAAGATTTTTAATTTTTTAAAACCTTTTATGTTTTCAATATGATATAAAATCTTTAATGTAAAGGTTATGTTGACTATGTTATTGAACCTTTTTATGTAGATGTTATATTAATATGTTATAAAACTTTTTATGTAAAAGTTTAAATTTTTAAAATATTGTATTCTATACAAATTATATGAAATTTATACAGACATACTGTATTTCCTTTGTTATATAATATGACTTAAGCAAATGATATGATATTTAATTCTCCTGAAATTTGATATCTCAATGCAGCGCCGGATCTAGAGTGAGGCGAAAATTATGAGGGAGCGAAAATACAGTGGCAATTTCACACATAAGCTCAATTATATTTATCTTAACAATATTTCGTGCTGTAGAGTCGGTCTGCAAAGACATAAATGGTATATTTTTATAACGGATAATATTTATGAATGAGAGAGAAATCAATGCCAATTAAACTGATTAATTGATACGTAATTATTAAGGAATTTGCTTCGTTGAAAGCAAGAAAAATTAAACTATAGTTCGTATTTATTATATCTATTATAAATATATTTTTTAGTAGTATTTTGTTAACTATTTGTTGCTTCGAAAAAACGAATAAAGTTTTTTTCTATGTTTCTCGATGACTATGTATCTGATGTCATTACATTCCCGGTTCCAAAGTATTATATAGGTGAGTGAATAGGAGAGAGGGCGCCACTTTCTAATATTTCCTCAGGTGACAAAATATCTAAATCCGGAGCTGTCTCAATGTCTAATTTTCCTTAAAACTAAATCAATCTCATTCGGCATATTCAAATACTTGTTTCATATATTTAGATATGCAAAATACATAAATATTTTATAATTGTTACAATTAACAAACATTTGCAGATTAATGAATTAATTATAACACACTCAGCTGTTAATTGATGTTTAACCCAAATTGGGTTTATTAAAGTTGATATGTACTGTATATATTATTTCATGAAATATTCTATCAGTTTTACCATATGAAAATACTGTGAATTTTTTTTTTTTTTTTTTGATCGATAATAAAGGAATGATTTCAATCATGACATAAGCAGCACAAATTATCAAGCATTTGATCTCAAAACATAATTTTGAGATTTTTTTATATTAGGCAAAAATGATGATGATTAGTTTATTTTTCAGTAAAAAAATTATTTTAAAAAGTAATTAATGTTTTTCTTCAGATCTTCAGTAAGGTAATAAAATTCATCATGAGAAATTGAAGAAATAATCATAACATCATATACAACGGCCTATAAATTTAACAATAAAACATAATATTGTATGTACAGACCTTTATTGAAAATGAATATAATATCTTTTATGTGTGATGAAAAAGTTGGAAAATATCAAATTTTCAAAATTTTACACTGTCGAAAAATTATCATGGAATCGCGTTAAAAATTAAAAATTTAATGCGTATTGCTTTGTCAATCCTCAAAATATTTCAAGAATTAAATATGATTATGCATGTTTAGATTTTCATTTAAATGAAATTTTTGGCTTACAACTTCTATTTAATTTAATTCGAAATTTGTCATTATAAATTTTATTTACTAGAATAGAATGACAAATTTCTGATTCCTTAATCTAAATTTTTCACATTATTTTTTTAAAGAATTTTGTCAGAACGATATGGATTATAAAATTTTAATTATATTATTGTTTCTTATTTTTCTTTACTTCATTTATTATTTTCAACTCACTATCCATTTATTCAGCATGTTTTTTATTTCGCTATTTACTCATTGCACTTTATCATTTTTTAAAATTTTTTCTTGTCTTCTCTAATTTCTGATTATTTGTTTCCTTCGCTTTTCCTCTTTTTCATCTGGGCAAATAAATTATAAACTGGCAAAGTAAAAGAAAAAATTTTATACAGAATGAAAAATTTTTTCGAGCTGAAGAAAATTTTGACCAAGCAGAAAATAAAAGTATTCTTTGACAATGATTTATTATACAAACACCTATTCTTAGTTCATGCTGTTATTTAAACCATTTAATACAATTATATTAGAAGTTTACGCGTTAAAATATAAATATTCTGTTCTTTTCAAAAATTTATTCAAAAACTCATTTTTATCATCGATTATTGCTTCTGTGCGTGCTCTTCCATCAGACTCTCACTTAAACAAACTGTTCTTTGACCTGTAATTTGTACAGAACGTTATCAATTGCTTACAGTCATTTTTCTTTGATTCACCTACTCCAGTTTACTTTTAAGTTATTTTTATTTTTTTCCTTCTATGGCTTATCTTTACCTTTGTTTAAATTGTTCTTTATTAAGTCTTCTTTTAATTTATCATTCAGTTTCAGTTTTTAGTACAATATTTTGTCTTTGTCTTCTGCACTGTGTATTATACTTTTCTTTTGTAAACTTCCGTTTTATATTTTAAGGTTCCTTTTATCTTCTGTATTTTTTAAGAAATTTTATCTTTTATATATTTTAACTTGCTTGTCTTGTCTTAGACATATTTATTTACCTTCAGCTTTACAATCTTAAACTCCGTTCATATATTTTTTCCAGTTTTTAGCCTACAATCCGAAGGAAATAGAGACTTATAAGGATAAGATCATGTTGTCAGCATAGTCCCACTAATAATCTTGAACTAATTAATATGTTTCCATGAAATTTGATAGTAGTTTTCTACCATTAGTAGTCATCTCGATGCCGCATAATTTAATCCTGCATGATCGTTTAATCCTATGGAATTAGGTTAATTCTTATCAAAATTTTATTTTATATTTTTGACAATAGATAGCGCTAAGTTTTAACAGTGGCTTACTTATCGTCAATATTTGTCATAATGATGACCTCACAAATACCAACAAATTATGACGCCACGATGACGAAACATTAAATAGTATCATGACACCATCAGAAATTGTTGGTATATGTGACGTCACCGTGGCATCTGCGCTAGTTAAAATTGAATACAAATATTCAATAAAAAATTAGATTTGCAATTCAATGCATTTCAAATTTATATAAATATAATGTATACAAAATGCTTCCGGACCATGTATGTCTGTAGCGGAGTATATTATAGCGGAGATATTATGTCTGTATACATGTCTTGCAGACATGTATACAGACATAATATCTCCGCTATAACATCTCCAAATTTCTGCTTTCAGAAGACAGACGTAATATCTCTGCTATAATATCTCCAAATTTCTGCTTTCAGAAGACAGACATAATATCTCCGCTATAATATTTCCAAATTTCTGCTTTCTAGGTCTTCCCTATGACCTAGAAAGCAGAAATTTGGAGATATTATAGCGGGTCTACTGAACTGGTTCGGAAAATATAGCAACTCGAAATTTCATCCCAGAAAGATAGAAAAGGGAAGTTATCTTTCCAACGCTTATCTTAAAACTTAAAATCGTTATTTCTCTGCTATTTGAATGTTTCATGTTGAGAAAATTATCCATTCACATATCGGTTGAAAAACTTTATACTCAAAAGCGTGTTACAAAAATGGCCCCAAATTCTACGGATTTTTAATGTCAGTTCTATTTTGAGGTAAATAAGTGAGTGTTTTCTACTTCTATATGTTTCGAGGTTACAGAATAGGAATCCGATGATAAGTTTTTGAATTCAAAATAACAGACTCAATATGATGCCCGAAATTCAATAAATGATATTGTTCATATTCTTTATACAGTATAATCCTAAAATTTGTATTATTATCTAATATATATATATATATATATGTATTATTTATTTTAAACGTGTTTGAGTTTTTATATTTTTATTGATCGATTCACTTAAAGTCAGAGTATTGCTTTGATAATATTCTGCATCACTTAATTCTCTCACTCATGTTTATATTCAATTATTTGAATGATCTGTATACACTCCAATTAGATGTTTACAATATTCATCTCTCATTATGAACTAATTATATTAGTGCTATTAAATATTTAACGGAAAATCAAATTAAAACGACAGCAGTAAATTAGATAACTTATTATAATTATATAGATATTTAATTTTTAAAATGTTTATCAAATATATTTAAATTTGGAAAATTTACGTATTGTACAATATTTTTAAGGAATTTCATAATCATTAATTCTCTCATTAGATAAACAGATTATAAATACAATTGTTTTTTAATACTAATGATTGTAAATTGTATATTTTTACAATAATTTGGATTGTTGTATTTGGTAAATTATTATTATTATTATTATTTTTTAACTTTTTGATCAATAGAAATTTGAGCATTGAACTATTGGTCAAGGCTAGAAGATAAATATAACCTTTGTACATTTACAAAATCAAATGGTGTGCAGATTAAAAATAAAAATGATGTGAAAAACTTATAAATTTTCAAACACAGTAGTATACGTTGCTCTACAAAACATAAATTATTTCACCTATTAACTTTCTAAAAATAATAACATCAATTTAAAAAATATATATTATGATAATTAATATGTGAAACTATATTCAGTGCAAGAATTATCCCAAAATCTATTGTTTCATAATTAGTATAAACAAATTAAATTCGACACTTTATTTTCCTTTTCTAATGAAATTTTTTTTTTTTTTTTTTGGTACGCATCCTCATTAATCAAACTATGGATACATAAATATCGCATTAATATATTTTCATAAACAGAACATATTTTCTCTGATTAATATTTTTCTATAAAGAACCATAAAAAAAGAGTAGGAATTCCAATTTTAAAATAGTTTTAAATTAATTAAAAAAAAGCGATTTTTGCTATTATTTTATTTTGTATTATAAAACTTGCTATGTTACCGATTGAGTTTCGTTTGATTCTTACTTTAGCATTCATTCTATTCTCTGAAAGCTATATAAATGTCAATATCTAATGATAATTAAAATAAAATAACTAATAATCACCTAGAGCATGGTTCCCAATTAGCTAAAAGTTATGAATCTCCCTTTTTTCTAAGGTAAGCCACAGACCTCCTAAATTCATTCCATGAACCCCAGGGATCTGCGGATCTCCAAATAGGAAACACTGATCTAGATAATTCATTTATTTACCTCCAGATATGTTCCAGATAAAATCAGTAAATTCGTATAGAATAATAAAGTATTACAGTAAACTTTGTTCAGTTATTGATTTTAAATCGTCATTGTAATAATTTTGAAAGCTTATTAAATCGAACTTTTCAACTTTTTATCAATATTTAGCAATGTCAGATTTATAATATCTGAAAGAATAAATTTAAAATATTTCAATAATTTCATCATAACATAAGACCAAGTAAGCATAAATATATATACTTTTTTCTCCCCTATAATAGTATCATATATTGTTCCAATTGCTATTGATTGAACTTAAATTCTTATGGTCTTTTTGTTATTGAATACAAACACCCTTTTTTCTCCTTATTTTTCTATTTTCTTACCAGGCCATGTTTTTCCTTCTTGTATCCAGAATCAATAAAGCTACACTTCTTTACCAATGTAATGAATAATTCTTTATACAGTCGTCAAAAATTGATTCGTTATCTTTAATTTTTATCGACATTCAAGGTTTTATCGGACATATATTATATACTAACATAGAAATGATGAATTTGAAATGATCTTATCATAGTTCTATACAAAAATTACAAAAACTTCAAATTATTGTTATTTATTTATTTGTTCAATAAATGTCTCTGAAAGGATTATATTCTTAGAAACCTATAAAATTAAAAATAATTAATTTGGATACTACTCAAATAAACTTAAATTAAATAATAAATTATAAGGTGAAACAATCTCTGAAAAAAATTAAAGAAGTTAATTTTGAAATGGGACAGATGATCCATGCTAAGTGATACCATAACAACATTCGATTCTATTTTGTGATCAGTTTTCAAAAGTAAAAACAATTCTTCTATAAGTTCCAAGATATCAAAGTTTCATATCTTAATCGATATTGAATTGACTTAAATTTATGCGATGATCATTGTGATCCTTACACACTTAATATTATTTATATATAAATAATGCATTAAAGAATAATGTAATCCTTACAAGCTTTCTCAAAAATATGATAACTTTCTAAACTTTTCACCACAACTTTATACCCATAAATATGACAAAAAATAATCTTCTACGACTTAAGTTATAAGCACGATATTCAAGGGAGCTACTTTGAAAGTTTCTTTCTGAAGAATTTTTTCTCATGCATCTTATTTCTAAGGAAAATATTGTTTTATCTTGTTGAAGATCTTATAGAGCTAAGTTTCGGAATACCGAGTAGGACAAAATGACAATAAAAACTGTTTATTTTTTTCCATAGCAGCGAGCCGCTTCCGACTTGTCTTTCTCTAGTGCCAGCTATCAGCTGGCACTAGAGAAAGACATTGATCGAGTTATTACCGGACATGTCAACTCAATTTATTGGAGTGTGCCATATATGTTCGGGAAGCCCCAATAGTCACGTAAAGTAAACAGAAATTAAAATTAATAAAACATGATAAATATTATGAACTTGAAACTAAAAAAATAATAATAAAGAATTGGATTTTAAAATATGATGTATTAATAAACTATGAAAAAATAAAAATATCCTTAAGAGCTACAAAACTTCACATTTTATCACAAATACCAATCAAGTTGATGTAAAATATTAGCTAATCTTATCCTTAACAATCGACAGTAATTATTACTCGATAGTTTTTCTTCTTTCATGTTGATTGGTTTATCATCGAATTGTCTTTTGATCAATTTCTATTGGTTGCCCCTAATTTCAACCAGACTTTCCGCTGATTAGCCAATTTATAGATATGGTTCCAATGAAATCGATGACATCTGTTATATAAGGAATCAAATAATTTCGATTTCGATTAAGGTATAGGAATGCGTTCCAATTATTCGAAGATTGCTTGGGGCATTTGGCCATTAATGTGGGTATATTTCCGTGGCTTCCAGCAAATTGAACCAATAAGCGAATTTTGAGAATGCCTCTAGCTAGTGTCAACAATAAAGTTTCTGCAGCTAACTTTCTATTCTGTTTAGTCAATTTTCGAGTGAGATGCAAACACCGAGTGATAAATGGCGTACAGATATCCGTATTATAAATATTGCGTGACTTTTATAAGACGAATGACTTTAGTTGATTAAATTCGAGTGTTAAGAAGAATTTCAATTAAATTCATCTATTTATTGAGATAATTTCTATAATTTCGGTTTATCTCAATCATGTCCAAAGAAATCAGTTGATTGGCATTATTCTAACTCTCTTCATAAGATACTGAGGGATAAGTTTATGTCCAATATCACTAATTTCTTTTTTTTAACTAATTACTCTTTACCAAAACGCAAACTTTTTTTGCTATTTAAATTATTTCTTTTGTTGCTAATCTAACAAGAGAATTTAAGAATTATAAAGAAACGAAAGATAAGTTTACCGTAAGAGTACGGTTGTAAAAAAATAACTTTCATGTTTCTGTTATGTAGCTTATGGACGAATTTCTGATGACTACATTGTTATGCGCGGTTCGTGTCCAGGTATGTTAATAAACTGCTTGAATTTCAAATAGACAAATATGTTAAAATAACCGTAGGAACTTTATAAAAGGATTTTCCGAGACATTATCAACTGGAAAAGCAGTTTAGGGCAATGATATTGTCGTCATGGTAACCACTGATCATTGAGTTGAAGGTGTCGAATGCGGAGAGAAAGAAAACATAAATGCTCTTATGAAAAATAGCAAACGAGAATTTTAATTAAGAAAATGGGCGTGCAGAAGTGGATTTTCAGTTTTTTTACAATTTTAAATTAAAGATTCTACGATATACTGACAATTAATGTTTTCATTTGATGTTTATTAATGCGTGTGTATGATCTTCTAATGTATGTTAAAAATTTTGTTCTTGTCTACATTATAAATGTTCGAATTTTACGTCTCATTTTTCATTTAAAGCGATTTTCTTCTTAATTTTGTAGTTTTCTCAAACAAAGTTAAATCTAGCATCAATCATATAACTTAAATGTTTTATATTTTATCTAATTAAAATATTTTATTTTCTTTTTGTTTCTAAAAATTTTAAATATACGTATATTTTTCTTCATTAGAGATCTACATAACTAGCATTACGTTCCTTTGGTCTCGATTTGCAAAAATTAAATTTAAACTGAAAATGTCGAATACTGTATATCGACATTTTTAATTAAGTTCAGTTTTTACATGACTCTTGCTCGATTATGCTTCAATTTTATAAAAAAATAAAATGCTTCGTTTCTATATTCATATACATGCCTGTATATTGTTTTAAGCTTCAGTTTTGGCATTTCAATTAATCAGCTAAGCTTCAGTTTTACGTTTCAGTTATCTAGACAAACGTCAAGTTTTCATATATTATGAAATATTTTAATTTTTCTCAATTCCCTTATTCAAATATTTCAATTCTGCGTTTCACTTTACAAGAAAAGATTCGAAATCTAATAGTTATGCTTCTAATATTCAACTCTGAGCATTTTCTATACATAGGGAATTACAAAATAATTGGTTTTAATTTTATAAGTTAATATAGTAAGTAAAATGACAGACAATCAAAAAGTAAAATAATTTTCTGCCTTCAACGTTTTATATCATTTATAATATTATATAAATAATCGCAAAATCTTATTTTGCGATTATTTTAATTTCAAAATCGTAAATTCTTAAGGTAAAAATTATGACAAAATGCTGAATTTATAAAAATTCAATATTTTGCCATTACTTTAAACCAAACTTTATATATTTTTACTGTCAAAAATTGATACAAAATTGTTATTATATCAGTCCGAATTTTAAAATATAAGATTTTTTTTTTTCTGCAAAATTTTTTTTTCCTCTTCGATTTCCTTCTACTGCATATAGCGAATGAAATTAAAAAGTTCAAAGTAACAAATATTACTTTCGTTTCAGTTCTGTTAAAAAATGGCAGACAATCGAAAAATAAATAAATTTCTGTATTCAACGTTTTATAACTTATATCATTTCCGTTGATGATAATTTAATGCGCTTTTCTGCGATTACCGGGCAGCATATCGACAGTATGAAGTAATATTTCATCACTCCTGTTCATTGTTCCTGTTTAAAGGTATTCAATATACATATAACTACACCGTCAAATCAGATAGAATTAAAAATAAAATTGATATATCAAGTAATGTTTCAGTAATTTCTATGTAATTTATAAGAAAATTAAATTTCGAATAATTATTTTAAAAATTCGGCCGAAAATTATGAGGGGTGCGAAAATGTAGTTGCAATTTCACATATAAGCTTAATTATATTTATCTTGACAATATTTTGTGCCGTAGAGTCGGTCTACAAAGATTTTTCTAACTGATAATACTTATCAAGGGAGAGAGAAACCAATGATAATTAAATTGATCAATTGATAAACAATTATTAATGATTTTGCCTGGTTGAATGCAAGAAAAATTAAACTATAGTTCGTATTTGTTATATCTATTATAAATGTATTTTTTGGTAGTATTTTGTTAACTGTTTCTTGCTTAAAAAACGAATAAACTTTTTTGTATGTTTCTTAGTGACTATCTATCTATGTTATTACATTCCTGGTTCCAAAGTATTACATATGTTTATGTATTAATGGGCGTAAGTGAAGTGGAGAGAGGATGCCATTTTCTAATGTTGCCTCAGGTAACAAAACATCTAGATCCGGCACTGAATATAATAATAAACTTTCGGAGTTAGAATATTTGTTCTAAATAATTAATTTATAATTATAATATACAGAATAAATAAAAAATATATAAAAATATTTTATTAGATTATATTTGTTCTCTTAATTTCAGACTACTTTCAAAAGGAAATGAGTTTTATAAGGCTATCATGCTGTTTGCGTGATTTCGACTAAAAATTTTTTAACATTTTCATGAAATTTGAAAATGTGATGTTTTGCCGTTAAAGATTACTGAGACGATACATTATTTAACAGTTGCCATTTAAAAATGACCGAATTTCAAACTTCTAATATTTTCTAAACTATTCATTCTAATATATCATAAACAATTCGTTCGATTTTTATGGAAGTTAACATGATGATTATCTCATTGAATGTTACCTGGAAGAATGTCAATTAATCTTTTATCTTAAACTATTTCAAAATGGTGGCCATTTGAATTTCAATGATTTTTCGCTTTATAACTTTTGAACTGTTTGACTAATTTTATAAAATTTAACTCATCCCAAGAAGCCATATGGCGGACTGGCCAGTCCCAAGCCTGGATAAAGAGGAGGGTTTTCGTCAGGAAAGGCATCCGGCTGTAAAACACTCTGCCGAGCCTATTATGATGAGTGGTATCCATGATTCAGAGAGCGTAATGGAGAAAGCTCATCAAAACAGCGACCCCATATAGAAATGGAAAAAGCTCAAGATGAAGAAGAAAATTAATTTTATAAAATTTAATAACATGGTAAAGCAGTTAAACTCGAATTTGAAGCATCATTAATTAACTCTGTAGATTCACCGTTTAAAAATAGCGGGCATTCAATCATTTGAGATTATCCTGTAATAAAGATAAAATAGTAATGAGCGATGACATTATCCTGTAAATTTATTAAGATTTTTTTTATAATATTGATAAGAGATGGCGCTAAATAAATTACGGAATTAGCTTATATAATGGTGCTCCTAGATCAATACTTCAAAAATTGATTGGGGAATACGAAAAAATTGTCCAATATATGTGCCAATGGAGATTGCGGTGTGATCATGTAAACTCAGATAGTATGACCTTCGAACAATTTTTGGTCTTCGAGCAGTGTCTTCGTAAGCAAGATTTAAATATCATTCAGAAGTATATAGATGGTAAATTGGAAGCGGGTAACATATTATATAGTATACCGGTTAAAAATCTGAGAAATAATCAATTTCTATATATCAAGAAATGTCATACGGAGAAGGCGAAAAATGCCTTCTTTGTGAGAGCTGCGTATGAATATAATATTATCTGGAATTTGAACTAGTAATGTATAGAAGTGATGGGGGCTTCCTATGGGTACTTTTGTATCTGGGATTAAAAGAAATAAATAAATAAATAAATATAATCGTTTTTATTATATGAAACCTGCGAAATTCAACCTGCTGTGACTTATTGATTTGACAGTTATATTCGGAGGGATTTTTCAGTTTGGCATAGAACCAGATTTGAAGCCTTAAATTCAATTAATAAAAAGAACTAGTAGAACAGTTTGAAAACGATAAAAATCATCTAAAAAGTATTACTATTTTTCTCCTCCTCGATTAAATTATTTCGACAAAATTTGATATTTAATGTTATCAAATTTTGTCGAAAGCTGGTCAAAATAAGCAGGATTTAAGATTTATTTCCCTGAAAACATTTTTATAGGCCAAATCGATTTGTTAATTAGATTAATTAAAGTTTCCTAAAAATTTTGGCACATTTATACTCAAAAACAAAGTTTCTCATAGAAATCGTTTTCATATAAGAAATGCAGTATGCATAATATTTACTACAAAAATTCACAATATACAAAAATTTATACATAATATCTATCACAAAAATTTCTAATATGTAAAAAATTGCGTAAGCCTGCGAATTCTAACTTTGTGATCGTTGATATATCAGAAAAGATGCACAATTTGATCGCTCTGAGTTCAAAAATGAAGCGAAATTTTTTTCATCGCATAAAGATTTGTTGGCAAAACAACAATAAAAAGTTATTATCGAGAATATTTATATTTATTTCGTCTATTTTATACATATTTGTTAACTATAACAATTAAAAATGCATACAAACGAGTTACAAATATAACTGTTGCCAATATACTGCTATACTTAAATTGTACTTTTATAAACCTATCTTCTATATATGCACCTCATTAACCTTATAAGAATATGCATGAATAAAAGGTAATTTTCGGAAAACGTCTGTATGAATTTGGAAAATTTCAACCTTGTTTTCGAATCTTTACAGTGTGTACAAAGTATTTACTTCCAAAATTCGTATGATGTAAGAAACCTGAATTAAATACCGAGTTAATAGGCTATTTTTTACAATTTAGAAACGGCTATTAAATTAATAATTTAATTAAAAATAAAGATGTAAATAAAACAATAGCATCAACTGCTTATAAAAGTATACCAGTTCCATTTACTGCGTCAGACAGTACGAAACGTCAATATACTTCCCTTAACACATTTTTTCTTTCATTAACTTCCCTTCCTCATTTTTTATTTTAATCCATTTTATACCATAAATATTCTGCTAATCAAGATTCATGACTGTCTACATTTATTATGTAAATTTAACGCGTAAACCGAATCATAATAAACGATTTTTCGCCTTCTTAATCCGAATAATTTTATATTAAAATTAATATATTAATAATATTATAAATTTTATTTAATATATTTAACATGAATTAACAATTACTACTTCCAGGTGGGTGGAGTCTATCTGAGTAAATGGCAATTAACAAAACGTCTAGGAGCTTTGTTATTATCTATATATGTCGTCTTCCTAATTATTTCTAGCATGATCGAATTTAACTACTTCGGTTTTGTCAATCCTCCTATGTGTAAGGAATGATCTGTAATCATTGTTGTTGATCTATTTACATATATATTATATATATAAATATATAAAGAAGTTAGAAATATCCATCCTAGTCCTTTAAAAAAAAAAAAAAAAAAAAATGCTATCATTGGAAGATGATGACTCATAGATTAGTTTATCGAAATCAATAGTTTAATTTTTATGATTTTGCTAAAACACGAAAATTGTTACATGACACGGATTTAGATCATAGATTATATATATATATATACATACAGCTTGAGCACACAGTTGTGTTGTTAGTATTATTAACTGTATGATACTTGAAATTTGTTAATATATTTTACTATATTTTAGAATTTACAGAAGAAAAAAATTTATCTAAAGTATAACTCGCTCGAGAAAAAAAAAAAAAAAAGAAACAGGAGCTTAGTAACTGTATCCCAAAATGGGAATAGTTGTTCTTTAAAATAAAAAAAAAAATTTTTTCCTCTTCAAGTGCTTAAAATAATAACAATAATGTTGTTAAAAGGAATTAAAGTATATTAACAATTTTTAGTATTATTTGGTGTCATGTTTTGTGTGGAAAATTATGTAAATTAACACAATAATTTTTGTTTAGACCGTGTTATAAATAATACGATTCATTTGAACAACGACTATTGTATGGAAACAGAAGATAACTGTCCTCTGTGTCTTGTAGATTATCCTCTGTGTCGTCAACCAACCCAGATATATTATTAGATCAAAAAACATGATTCCTGGTATCAAACTATTAAATTTTAACAAGAATTTCAACATTTTTAAACATCAATTTATTAACATTTATCGCTTCAAATCACACAATTGTTAAGATTTGCAGTTTTTTGGCAAGTTTTGTCAGAGAAAAAAAAAAATGGTAGCCGTTTGGATCTCCGTTCAAATGAATCAGCTATTATTATTATTATTGTTGTTGTTTTTAATTTATATATAAAAGTGAATTTTCCAAATATTATAAAAAAGATATAGATATTAATAAAATATAAAATTTATTTACATAAATTTGTTTTATTGAAATGAGGTGAAATACCAAAACGGTAATCGATTTAATGGAAAAATTATTCGCGATATATAATTTTCTATGTAACACGATCGATCTGTTACTTGTAACAAATGAGAGAGATCAGACAGTGATTCTAGTCTGCCAGGATAATTTTAACGATAAGCAGTGATTTGTTTTGACGAGATGATATCTGGTACGAAATCTTATTTAAGAAGCATTAGTAATAACGGTTATTTAATTGCAGTAGACCCCCACATACCACGGATTCATATAACGCGACGAAAAAATTATGGTAATTCATATATAATCTATGTGATTCGCAAAACATGAATACATATAATACGGAGCATATGTCCCGTGTTATAAAGGGATCAACTGTGTTACAGATTTCGTGCAATATATTGATGTAACTGTTTCGTTTAATTTTGTTTGATATGACAATGTTAAGTAAAGATATATTAAAAGTTGAATCTATCTCCTGGCTGCATGATATGGTACTTATCTTCCAGTTAGAAGACGGATATATTTCGAGTTTCGCACTCTTTCATGTTATCAAAAAGTCCTTAATTTTCTGAAATATGTTACCACTTCCTGTTTTAAGAATATTAGCTATCTACACTATAGCTCTTCTGTTAGATCTTTCTTGTAGAGACGAGCCTAAATTGCATTCGCATGCCCGCCATTCCTTTAGTAGTGGATTAGAAACTATAATTCATGAAATATTTCGGGTCATTCTACTTAAATGGAATGCTATGTGCTGTTATAAACTTAAAGACATTAACTCATTATCACTGATATTAATCCGTACAACTCTAATTTAGCTCAGTTTCCAAGTACAAACCAAGGGAACAATTGTAACGTGACCATTGCAGTCTTTAAGAACAAGAAAGCATATATTAGTGTTTCTTTTTGTCAGCAGATGGAGCTACATTCCAATCCAATTTGCTGATTAAAAGTGGCCGGACGAAAATAAATTTTGCATAATTAACAACTCCTTGTTGAGGTGTCAGACGAATTATAAAGGAAAAATTGAAGAAGAATAAGTTTTTAAAAGGAGCGGAACTAGAATATAATTTAGTCTGGGATGAAAGCCTAAGCATTTGGCGATCAATCCGTCCGATTATATCTGTGGTTTAGATATCTCGACTGATTGATGAAGCAGGCAGAATTAATACTTAGGGAAAGAGCAGTGCAACATCTTTTAGAGGAAATGGTTACCATGATTATTCTTATAGGTTTTGAAGAAGAAACAGCCCATACAATCTAAGGTGTTTATGCTATCTCATGCAAACCAATGTTGCTAGATCATCCGAATTCAATAAATCCAGCCAAAAGGATAAGATAATCAACTTTGATTATCTTATCCTTTCCTTTGAGATAAGCAACTTTGCTTATCTCAAAGGAACTTTCTGACAAAGGAAAGGCGTATCTTAGTTATTGACATTAAACTACCAATTAGTGTTTCTCTAACAATTTTAAAACAGAACTCATGGCTAAGGTTATCAGGAACTCTAACGGGACATTGTAAAATGGGCCTTAACAGTGATTCTATCTCTAAATGTTTAGTTTTCTATTAGATAAGATTAGTTTTTACTTAATTTCTAACATTGTAAAATCCTGTGAACTATGATCATGTTTTGCTGTTCAGATAATGAAAATGATAATGATTACAATATCCGCAAGACCAATACACCATTGAAAAATAAGCATAAATGTCTGTGTAATGTTACAGCAAATGGAATAACACATATAGCTGGATTAAATAAAAAACAGAGCATACTGTACATTATGCACAAAAGAATTTAGTATTGTGCATGGCAGAGATTTTTTTATAATAGATGTCGCTACTTTCCACTTAAGTAGAGGTCTTGGGTAGAGTACTAAGTAATAAGTGAAACAAACCCTTCCAGAGGCTGCCATCTCTACCGGAGATCAGCCGGATGGAGGATCTTAGTTCACGGAGAATTGGGATTGATGGGCCGGACATAAAGTCCATCATAAATATTTCAAAGAATGAGACTTGAGAATCGAACCAGGATCCTCCAGAGTGGAAAGTCTAAATGTTTCTACGCAGCCAATCTGCCGACACATTCG
>WUQG02123570.1:0-24772 GCA_011317285.2 Androctonus mauritanicus | reverse complement strand
TGTTTTAATTATTCTATCTACATTTCTGAATCATTACTCCAAAATGTAGTTTAAAAAAAATTTAAATGTGATGTGGCCCGCAGCCATCTTACAGGCTCATTAAATGGCCCTTCAATTAAAATGAGTTTGACACCCGATATACAGTATACCCAGATATAATACAGTTGTTTATACTGTGGATTCATTATACTGCGAGTTTTTCCTGTTTACTGTTCCTTTGAAAAAGATTCTGAGATTGTTATAGTGCATGTTGTCTTATAATGCAGATAAGATTCCTACTCCTCACAAATCTAGATAATAACTGGGGAGTGGTGTATTAATAATTCTATTAAAATTTCTCTAGTGATAAGTTTAATAAACAGTATTAATTTAACAATTAATTTAAGTTCTTTAATAATATCAATTAGCAATATATTTTATCACTCTATAAATCTAATATAAAATTTATGCAAAATCAATAAATTATTAAAATGAGAAAATATTTTTAATAATTTAATTAAATTTTAATAATTGACTGGAATAGTTTATTTTATCTATTGGCAATAAGTCAATGATAAAGCAATAAAGTGATAAAATTACAAATCGATACTTTGCATATAGTATACAGATATTTACAATTTTTTAAATGACAAACTTTTTAAATTATTTATTATAGATTTACTACGATCTTTAACATTTATAGCAATATATCAATTTCTACATTAATTTCCATAATATAATTTGCTTTTTAACATTTGGTAACTATCACCAGAGAACTATTATAAAAATGTTTGATTTTAATAGTAGTTAATCATAATAGGATTCTATATGATTATTCTAATGCAGCAGTTTCAAACTCATTCTCTTCATTTCACTTTAGACATCTTTGACTGACTGGAGGGCTATATTTAAAATTGTGTGTTACAGGAAAAAATTTTATGCGAGGTAAATAATCTGAAAGATTAATATGTAAGTACAGGTACTCCTCACTTAACAATCAAATTCTGTTCACATGACTTGGTTATAGAACGAATTGGTTGGTAAGCGAATAACTTTTTTATATATATTTAGAACAAGTTACTCATTTAAGTTCTCATGGCTGTAAAGACATTTATATATAATAGTCAGTTACTAGCTCTCAGCTAAAGTGAAAAACAATTGTTTTTCACTTTAGCTGAGAGCTAGTAACTAACTATTATTTATGATTTGAAAGTGAAATATATTGCATATATATATATATATTTGAGACATTTATATCTTAATTATGCACAAAAATATTTTTATTCATCAGATTTTTGGAACTACGAGTGCAGGGAATTACATGCAATAGAAGTTATGATGCATATAGGTGAAAACCAAATTTTCCATTAAAAAAATCATAAGTTCAGGCAGTCATTAAACAGGTAAGTCATTAAGTGAGGAATACCTATAGTTAAAATAATCAATTTCTTTAATGATATACCACTATTCATGTTCAAAACTATAAAGCCATTTGTAAAAATGAATTTTTTCAAAAAAGGAAAAAACAAAATACAAAACTTCCACTTCTAATTTACAAATATATTATGCTTTACTGAATGTCAATACAATTTATTAAAACAGTTTAAAGTTTAGTAATTTTCAAATATTTCATGAAAAATGGTAAGTTTTTCTGAATATCTTCTATATGTTCTTGCAATTACAGATACTTTTCACTTTATGACATAACTGTTTAACGACCGTTTGCATTTACGTCTGAGCTTATGACTATTTTTTTTAACAGAAAATTTGGTTTTCACCCATATGCAACACTTACGATTCTATTGCATGTAATTCCTGCACTCGTAGTTCCAAAAATTTGAAGAAAAATACTTTGTGCATAATTAAAATATAAATTTTTAAGTTTAAATTTGTTTCCAATATTTTCTAAATATATAGGAACAAATTACTTGCTTACCGACCAAGTCGTGAGAATGGAACTCAATCATTAAGTGAGGAGTAACTGTACCTCATTTGACACACATGTTTTTATTGTAGTGACTTTCACAGTCCTGAGTTTGTCTCATTTGCATAAATTGTGCAACAAGTTCAAGTTTCTTATTTACAGAGTAATCAGTTCATGTCATCTTCTTTACAATTAATTATTTACTGAATATAAAACATCGATAAGAAATCATTCTTATACTCTCACATTGGATCAGTGGAAATGATTGAGATTAGATGATGTTTTGCATCAAGAGAATTTATTGGGAAGCAGACTTCCAGTCTATAAACTCTAATTTCTAACTAATAAGATGGAGAACATGAAAAGTGAATTAACTTTTAAACTAAATACAATATGTTAAATAATAATGAAAATAATAAGAAATAATAATGAGTATAATAATAATAGGAGAGATCAGAGTTAACTTCTTCACAAATTGTACCATATAAATTAATTACAATAAAATATACTTGTACTGATAGTATAAACTCATTTTATTCTGTATGCTCATAGTCTTATCAGAAATCAAAATGCTACATTAATGTGGAACAAAGTAAAAGTTGTAAAGAATGTTAATAACAGAGAGGAAGGATGAATTTTGGAAATTGTAGGTATGCAGAGATAGAAAAAGAAGAATGTTGTTACAATACTAGAAAAATTAAAAAGTAATTATAAATAGTGTGAGAAGAAAACAAACTCCATGCGAGACACAATAATGACATACAAGAAGAAATGATTGAAGATTAATAATATAATTTGGTATAGTTTACATGTTATAATTAGTTAAATTAAGATGCTGTGAATAAAACTAATTTCTAACTAATGAGATAGAGATTTATAACTTGAAAATCGATAGAGATTAAGAATTGATTCAGAATAACACAAGAATGAAAGTGTGTGATCAGAATGCATTTGTTAATTTAAAAATTATCTCATCATGTGAGATGCTAAAAGCAAAAGACTTTGATCGAACATAGGAATATCTAATTATAATCTTAGAGTGATAGCTTAATGTATGCAAATCATACAAACACTTCTCTTATACATATTGTTATTCTAAAATAAAACATTTCAAAAATGATAAAAAAGGGAAATTAGATGTATGATGCAATATACAAATGCATAATCTGAAATGAATTTAATATATTGGTATATTTTGTTGTAATTTAATTTATGTGGTATAGTTAATATTTAAGCTATATTATTATAGATATTTACATCAACTAGTCAACATTCATGATGTCAGATATTTGTAAACTAACTATAAAACTTGAATATTTCAAAAAACAGTTAGGCAAGCAAGAAACAGTTTAGCAATAAAATTAATAATAGTTACTAGTCAAATTATATTTCTTGTCATAGCAACTAGTAATCACAAAATATTACTAATATTGCATTAAAAGACTTGGATTAATTGACAAAATAACAATCTAGCTAGTTTATTATATTTGATATTAAGCATATATTGTAAATATTTGAAGTCACTATATGGCAACTTTTTAGCAATGGAGATTACAATATCTTATCAAACATTCATTTGGAGATTCTGGTCCTATTCCTTAAAAAATTTATATGAGGATATGGAGTCTGATTTCTTACAAAAATTTTTCAATATAAGGTTATTCATGAATTTTCACTTCTAAAAGATTATTTGTAAGAACATCTTTGGCAAAATAATAAACAAATTCATTTACCAGGACCAACATTAAAGAACATAACTTTAATTAGTAAAAATATTTTTAGATATTATGTCCATTTTCACTTCCACATTAAGATTGCAATGATTGAAATCATATTTAAATTTAAAAATGTTTATATACACAACAATTACAAAAATTAAAGATTATACAAGTAAATTAAGATCAGATTATTAAAGAATAACATAAAATAAATAAATATAAATAAAATAATGAAAAATAAAGAAGAACAATTCATAATAATCCTCATTCAATCAGAATTTTCCACTGTGTATTAAAGCTTTCCATATCTTTGATGTTGATGTCATCATCTTTATTTTGTTTTTGATATTAAGTTCCTCTAAAAAGTCAATTGAAACATGTTATGGAATGTAATCAATAATGCTACTCTCTTTCCATAAAATATTGTAATTCTCAGAAGCTTTTTGGCATAAAATTGTGTTTTATTTATTTAATTGGATATCATGTTGATGCTGCATGAGCCTATCAAAAATTTCCTGTCAATAGTGTATTACTATTGTTTCTAAGCAGGATACTGTATATATTATTTTGTTCCAAATAATCCCTGGGTTCCTTGTCATTATGTATAAATAACAAAATGTTAGTATTATGTTATTTTGTAATTGCAACATTATATTTAATCTTTTATATATTTAATATAAAAGATTATATAATATATATATTAAATACACAGTGCTTTAGAAAGGCCAAAAATGATTATGTCTGTTATCATACTCTTGAAAAGTATTTATATTACTACTATCTAATTCTTGATAAAATCTATTAATTTTAATGTTATCTTGTCAAATTGCTTATTAACAGGCATACAATATATGAATACTGCCAAATGTTTACAGCATTATAATTGTTTTGTTTTAATCATTTAAACCTTATTGGAAAGAATTTTAATTATTATGACCTTTCTTATCAATGGTGCAGATAGTAATATTTTACACAACCATCTATACTATTTAATGTACATAACATAATATTACTTGATTTTTCTTTTATAACTTTTGATTTAATTTCACATAAGTTATGGCTTTTACACTATTTCTACTAATTAACTCTTTACATATAAATAAATAACAGTTTGAAATAAAATATAAACAAGTTTCTTTTTTTGAGAGAATTGATGATGCACCAGTTGAAAATAAGGGTCTTCAATGTGCACTATATAGAATTTTATTAGAATTATTTTCTTTTCCTGTTTCTATAGTAGCTGATTTTAAATACTTTATTTGGAAACTGGGTTTGATACTGTGCAGTTTTAGAGTGTATAATAGATGTGGTCATCCTGTGAATTTTCAAAATTACAAAAACAAAATTTCTTAATTTAATAAAAATAAACAGTAAATAGAAAATATTGCATCATTTTATAAACTACTTTGGCATTTATGCTTCACAAAATAATTTTCTGTTAATCAGTAAATAATGTTAGTATGACATACTACTGCTATTACTTATTACTACTGTTTATTGTTTTTAAAAAAATCTCTTAAGAGATCAGTTTAAAGGATTTTTAAAAGACTGAAGATTGAACTTATTTAAGAAAAAACATGAGTTTCAGTCATCTGTTTGTTTGGAAGAAAACATGAGCTTTTAAGATAGCGCTAACTTGAGCCAGCAACTCTAATATAACAAGGAACCCAGGGATTATTTGGAACAAAGTGATGTACTGTATATAGTATATCATTTAGAGACAACAACTTTACTGATAGGAAATTGCTTGATAAATTCATGCAGCATCAACATGATATCCAATTAAACAGACAAAACACAATTTATACCAAAAAGCTTATGAGAATCACAATATTTTATGGAAAGAGACTAGGATTATTGATTACATTCCACAACATGTTTCAGTTGATTAGAAACTTAATATCAAGAAACAGAATAAAGATGATGTCATCACCATCAAAGATATGGAAAGCTTTAGTGCATAATGGAAAATTCTGATTGAATGAAGATTATTAAGAATCGTTTTTTATTTTTCATTAACTATTATTTATTTATAAAGTCGATTCTCATTATTTGCAGATTCTGTATTTGTGAAAATTTATTTGTAATCACAAAATCAATTTCTGCAGTACTTTTGCACTTATTTGCAGTTTCCTGTTGAGCAATGAAAATACTGTTACCAATGTAAACTCTCTTTAATAAAAGGGGTTGTTTGTTACCAAACATAGTCTCTTTGTCGAAAAAGTCTCATTATCTATCCTTGCTCACTCCATAGACTACAGGTAGGTTAAAAGCCTGTTCATATTGTCCACAAGTCCCACAGAAGAATGTGACCCTATGTTTGACCACAACCTCAAATTTAGGCACCTAACTTCCTGTGCATTTGCTCTTTATGCTGAGATTTTAAAAAATCTGAAGCAAAATGTGATGCAGACAAGGATGACACAGTTTTTCAGTGCAGTTCAGGAAGACAATGTATCAGATGCCATATCAAACATCCTTCAATATCAAACAACTACCTATCAAAAATAAGATTTCATTTATTACATAGTTAGTGTTTTAAAAAATTAAATAAAAATTACTGTAATTATAATATTGTATACAGTATTGTACACTGCATAAACTGTAATTATTTGTAAGTATTGTAATACACATTAAATAAAATGTCTTTAAACAGAAAAACATACAAGGATGAAACTGTTGGGAAGAAAGATTCACAGGAATCTAACTCTATATTTCCCATATGCATAATGGTTCAGTATTTGCTAATTCATTATTTGCAAAGAATTTACAGAATGTAACTATTTGCAAATAATAAGAATTGATTGTATTCATTTATTTTATGTTATTCTTTAATAATCTGATCTTAATTTACTTATAAAATCTTTAGTTTTTGTAATTATTACAAGGTACTATATAATGATTTTTAAATTTAAATATGTATTCAATTATTATAATCTTATGTGGAAGTGAAAATGGACATAATATCCAAAAGTACTTTTACTAATTAAAGTTATGTTCTTTATTGTTAGGCCTGATAAGCAAGTTTATCTATTGTTCTGCATTCTGGACCTTGTTTATTGTATGTATCCTTTGCAAATGTTGAAAGACCCATGTAATTTAATTTAAATTGCAAAAGGAATTTTTACATTTGAATTTATATTCTTAAGTCTAATAAAATTATTATGTACTTTCAAATTCAGCTTATTATAACTAATGATAGCTGAAAAAATTTTGAAAATGTTTTTACAATTCACTGTTAGTTAAAGAAGAAATTTTTTCCTATTAAATGAGTTTGAATGCATTTTATTTTTAATTATTTATTTATTTTAATATTTTATTTATAAAATTAGTTGTTATAAATTAAAATAAAAAATGATTCAATAAATAAATTGAAAAATTTACCAGATTTCAATGGATCTTTTGAGCCTTGCATTTTGCATGTGAATATCCTGACTGTTTCCCATGGTCCTCTATTTACAAAAATAATAAATGGAAAGAATATAATAATTAAAACAATGAGAAAAATAAATATTTTGCAAAGATTAAAAATTACCTAAAGATTATTATATTTTATCATTATTTGTAATTATTAATATGACAAATTTGTAATTATATTAGAATTAATAAAAAATTATATGGATTTCAGAATTTCATCATTATAAAACTTAATTTGAGAAAATATTTTTTGATTCAAATAAGGAACATAAACTACTGTCTACTTTCATAATAATTAATATAGCAAAATACTAGGTTCAGTTGCAAAGAAAAATTTTTTTCTCTGCTACTTCTGCTTGGTAATATCAGGTCATCTCATAAACAATGTCATTTTTTTTGCAAAAAAAATGATATTATTTATGAGATGACCTGTTTATGAAATGACATTGATTTTGCAGTATGAAAAAAACAAACGAAATTTATCTGAAATAGATTTTTTAATCATGATAATAATTGCCTTCAGTACTTATAATATGCAAAAAGAAATCAAATTACATGAGTCCGTTCAACAGGTTTTTGAATGCCAAATTTAAGAAAATCCATGGATTTCAATTCAAAAACTCAGAGTTCAGAGCACCTCCTCAACATTTCAAAGTTTTTTCTCAGCAAGATGGTGTTTGAGGCTGCAAAACAGATGAAAATCAGATGGTGCAAGATCAGGGGAATATGCTAGAGGGGGGAGTTTTTCCCATCTGAATGCTTGTAATTCAGTAGAAGTCATTTCAGTTGTATGTGGTTTTGCATTGTTCTATGAATAACCATGCTGAGAAAAATTTCTGGTATTCATTATTAAGGAGTGCCAGAAGTTTTTCCTGCAAGGCAATATGTAAATGCTCTAGCTGTTGACAGTAGAGCTCTCCTATAATGATTTGGTTTGGTGGCAGAATCTTGTAATGGATTATGCCTTGCATATCCCATCAAACACTCAACAGGTATTCATTTTTCAACAGACAATTTATTTTTCAGTGTAGCCTATATACATGTTTTGCAAGCTGGTATCTAAAAAATAGGGTAGAATGGCAGAAGCTTTGATTATATATGAGAAAAAGAGATGTAACATTAAACTAATTAACAAAGTGGACTTATAGATAACTAATAGTGCATGGTAGTGGTGCCTCAATTAAAGAGAACTCATTTTAATGTAATTGGTATGTGGGTTTGAAGAACTGTCAGTATGTTATATATAATTTTATGTTTTTTCTTCTGATTCTTAATCTGTTATTATATTTACTTAGGATAAGGCATTTGTTGAATTATATAATTTATTATCTCTTAAGTTGTGTATTTTTAGTTTAGTGCATATGTACTTAAATTTGTTGACTTTTTGTTACTATAGTAACCACATCTTAGAACTTTAAATGGAATGTGTACAAGACATTACCCTGGTTCCAGAATAAGAGTGGAATGTGTACATTCATAATGTTTGATTGTAGCTGAGGAGGATTTTTTAATAAACTGAAAGTGCTTCTATTATATTTGCAGTTTAGATTTTTTATTAACATTTATGATTGGTGTTCCATTTATGATTGGTTATGGTTAGTGCTGTTATTGTAATTAATTAAGTTTATATCACAGTATAAGAGAGAAAAAAGTGTCTGAATGTAGTTGATTAAATTAACTGATCTATCTCCAAGTAAGAAGAATGAACTAATCAATAGAAAGAATTCTTTTAAAGATGTTTACTTTTTAAATTTATAAATATATCCATGATTTGATAGAATAATATTTATAGGAGAGATAATTGTTAATGGATGAATTAAGAATTTAATTAATGAATGAATCTTGCAAATTATGTCATTATATTATTTGAAAAATGAAAAAAAGATATTAATAAACAATTAGTGATTTTTATGGAAGGATCCATTTTGTCTATTCTTTTATTAGATTATAGCATGTACAGTACACTTAAGAAAAAACAGAAAAGATTGCAAATATGATAATGAAATAAATAAATTACAAGACATAATATGACAATATATTGGAAAAATAAAAATAAGGTTATTACATAAGAGCAAGGACCTTGGTTATGTGGGTAATAAATATCATCTTATACAGAAGTGAAAACTTAAGTGAAAAAAATACACATAGCTGCAATATTTTCTTAGAATAATCAATCTTTAGTAATTATTTAGAATAGTATGGTTTATTTATAATTTAAATTTTTAATCTAATCTTTGAATTTGCATATTCTGACCTAAATGATTTATAGATGATAAACACTTGTTAGAATACTGCATTTATTCTTATTAAAATTTTCCAGATATATAACTTAGCATTTATTTACAGTATATTGGAATTGATATGAAAGATATTTTAAATAACATATATCAAAACAGAAATTATTTAAAAGTTTTATATTGTTAAAATTCTGAAATCCATATAATTTTTATTAATTTCAATATAATAATAAATAATGAAAAAGTATAACAATCATAAGATAATTTTCACAATCTATTCAAAATAAGCTTTAAAAGGTAATATATGATCTATAATTCACAACTTCAAACAAAAGTATTGAGAATCCTAAAGATTTTCAAAGATTTACATACTAATAACTTATAAATTTACTTTTAAAATAACTTTTATAATTAAACTAATTATCTTAATAAGATGTAGATATTCATTGTGGTAAATAATTAAAAAAATGATTCAGATTATGATATAAAGTTCATCATCATAAACTGAATGTATATTTTATGTAATTAAATGTTTGGTTAAATAAATTCTTGTATTATTATATAGAGTGCCAATTTTTTGATACCTTTGATTACCTTTATCATAATATTATATTTTCTATAAGATAAAAAGTTTAACTAATTGAAACATATGAAAAATTAAATTTGATTATAATTCAATTATTATTCAAATGGATTATTAATGAATTTATTTCTTTCTTTATTTTATTAAAGATGTATATGCAACAAATATTTCAGTTCTGTTTCTAAAGAAATATTATAAATTATATAGGGCTATCTATAGATTAAAATTTGGAAATACCTCACTATTCCTTAGAAGAATCAGCTGTTTTATTAACAGTTTTAATTTTAAAACTGGTTTATACTTCTAACTGCTCATTCAGAATGAGATGGTTTTTGTTAGTATTGTGATTTTAAAATTCAATCAATTTTTGATGAAAATTTCTGAAAATCAGCAAATCTAAAGGGGGTTTTGTCTCCTGTTTTTTATGTATTTGTTTAATATTATAAATTTAATATAATAGATAAAATAATAAATGTTAGCATATATTTCAGCATTTTTTGTTAATGTTTCAGTAATTTTGTTAATTAATTAACAAACCTATCAATTGTGCCAGATAACTTCAGCTTTGATGATGATATCCTCCCATAGTGTTAGATATCATCAAGATGATTACATTATGTGGATGAGGTAAACAGAAATATCAAAAAATAAGATTCTTTCCATATAATAAATGATATTTAAAAGTTTATATTTTAAATGGTATATTTTAAAATTTTTCTTTCATTGTGAATTAGTTTAAAATATTTTGAAGCAATCACTGTTTTCAAAACGAAAATAAGATCAGATATGATATAAACAAATAGAGCATTTCATTTCCTAGAACACCTATATCATTGCCTATGTCACACAATTTTTTATTACTTTAAATTTTTTTTGGGCCTTTTTTGTGACAGTACATGCTGGTTTAGTGTGCTGGCATCTAATTTGGTTATAATGGTGTAGGGCTAGTCAAACTGAATGCAGTCAGATAATAAGGAGTGCTGGCACCTGATTTTTTACAAAAAGTTCTACTTTAAATTAGTTAGCATAGACAGTACATTTATTTTTTCATCATCAAAAATTCTAGAAGAAATTTAGATATATGATATTAAGAGAAAATTTTTTTAAACTTTGATTAGTTTTACCATTTGAATTTTGTATTAATTTTTTAATATATTTTTATCCAATAAATCTGTGACATAGGCTACATCTGAATTATGCTGTTAAGAGCAATAAAAATTTAATTTTGTTCTTGAATATATATTTTTCAAATATACATATTTTTGAATAAAGTTGAAATAATAATAATAATAATAATAATGAAAATTAAGTTTCTATATATATATATATGATTTGTATTGATAATTTAACAAATATTTATATAAATAATGTACAAAAATATTATTTATAGGTAAAATACAGCCATACCTCTCTTTACAGCATTTTGCTTTTTGCCCATTCTCAGTTATATTCCACGTTTTTATTTTATATGCCAAAATGAAAATTATCTGCAAAATAATACTTAAATAGATATATAAAACATACATTAACACATAGGCAGGCTGCACCTGGAGCCATTCTAAAAATCTGAAAGTGTGAGACTTGAATCAAATCTGCATCCTCCAAAGTGATATGTGAATGCTTTAAAATGTAGGCCTTTAAATTTCATGCTATCTGCTGAGAATTTTAGTTCTACACTATCATGTACTTAATGAATAACAGTAAATATGCTTTTAGGCTTTTATATGAATTTTAAAACAAAAAAAAAGGCTGTGATTCGCTTTATAATAGTAATCTGGAACATAACTGTTGCAATAATTAGGTATGCCTGTATATAAATAAGAAATTATATGTAAAAACTTTAATTTTAGCCAAATAAAATGAAATCATACAATAGCACATAAGCAAGTAAATTTATATGCTTGATAATAATTTAAATCTCCTGTATGGCCATCATTAGCAGACAAAATAATATAAATACATCTTTTATATATACATTTGTCATAAAGTATTAATTGCTTTTCTATTGTTATTTGATTTTATTTTAACTAAGAAGATTAATAAGTGTTATATTCTTTCCAATTTTCTGTTTAACCGAACATTTCAATTTTTTATAATCCTAATAAAAACTATTCTGATAAATAGTTATTGCATCATTGCATATATATAGTGCTTCACTCCAAAATACAGATATTCCTTGATTTACAAACTCTTGGATCACAAATTTTCAATTTAACAAAGAGCATAAATCTAATGTTAGAGACTTTCCATCTTTCTGCATTCAGTGATCATAAACAAGCACATTTCTAGGTAGAATAACTATTATCAAGCTGTATCTTGCAATCTGTAGCACTTTTGACTTTAGAAAATCATTGTCATACATTTTGTCTGCTGATGATGATTTTATAAAGTTGGAAGCATTACAGATTGTAAGTTACACCTTAATATTTATTCCAACTAGAAGTACACTTGTTTACAATTATTGAGCATAAATCCGTATCTCTTTTTTTTGTTTTGCAAAGAAAAAGTTTCACTTTTGTAAAAAAATTGATCATTGACCAATTATCCACCTTAATTTATTTAAATCAATTCTTTTCTTGCTTTTTTCTTATATAAGATATAGCATATACTCTGTGTACCATTTATTTTAAGATAAAATTGATTTTCACTTTCACTAGAGGATTTAGTATTGAATCCAGTATTTGTTATATACTGATAACATAAGTATTCTTATTGCATTTATTGCATTTTTCCAAAGTTTTTGCAACTATATAATATTATTTAACTTTTTAAAACAATGATTACACATTATTCCATATGTATAAATCTCTAATATATTTTTATCTATTGATAAATTTAAAAAATGACATTATTTTTTTGTTCTATTGGAAAATTCTAAATCTAATCAATGTAATGATTTAAACAAGTAAACTGTTTTGTGTCTATTAGTTTTATTAAAATAATTACTATAATAAAATCTATAATTAATAAATTTTTAATAAATAGAATTAAAAACATCAATACTAACATCCAAGAAATTAAATTTACTTTTGCCAATAATTTAGCAAAATGACAATTTTTGAGAATTATATAAATTTAAGACAATATTTAATGAAAATTTGAAAATTTTAATTAATAAATAAAACACAAGGATTAGCAAATTTATTTCCTTATTAGGATTTAAATTTGAAGATCACTTGGCACATAGCAGCTCTGAAATTCAAAGCTGAATGGCAAATGATAGGTTAAATAGGTAATATCTATTATATACTATTGCATACACAATTATATTTATATTAATACTTTTGAAATACTTTAACATCAATAAGTAAAATAGCATTGACTTTCTGTTATCCAAAAACTAATTAAAAATTTTACATTGGAATTAATAGGAAATGAGTTTGTGATTTACAAATTTTCACTTAATGAACAGTTTTTACAGTCCCAATACTTTCATAAATTGAGGGATATCTATATTTAATTTTGCAGTTTTTTAGAATGCAAAAACATAAGAAAAACTACAATGTAGCTTAAACATATTTTTTATTCTCATGATATGAAAAAATATTTTTCCTGCTATAATAGCATTAAAGTTTAATAAAAATGTATATATAGTATTGCTGGTAATAATTAATAATTTATTCTGATTTTCTATATCACTTTTCAATATAATTGCAATAATTATTATAATATTGCTTTTAAAATACTTATAAGATTTTGTAAATGAAAATTTGGCTAAAATTTATACTAACTAACCTCAAAAATAAACTTACTCTAAACCTTCTGCTTTTTGAAGTTGGCATCTTTTTGGCATCTGTTCACTATCCCTATAATAAAGTAATTGAAATTACAAAAATATATATTTCTTAATTATAATATAATTAAAAAATAATATTTCTTACCATCCTAATAATCTAATTCCTGATAATGTAAAAGGTCTTCCAAAATCAAATACGACAAATGAACTGAATTTACAAGGAATAACACAAAGTGTACAAGGATCATCTAAAATATATTCAAATATTTAAATAAATTTAAATATCTAAGAATTAGATACCACTTTTAGATTAATTATATGCTATATAAAATATATTTATCTTATGTTATTAATTCAATAATTATGTCATATAATATATTACAAGTAATAATTAGTAATCTATTCTGATTTTCTATGCCACTTTTCAATATAAAAATATATTGAAAAGTGGTATAAGCATATTCATACTTTATTGGTATATTCTTTTCATATATAAAATAATTTTATATATGAAAAGAAGTTATTATATAAAGTATATTCTTTTCCTAGTAATTAAAATAAATAAACAAACTATGAGGAACTAAAATTTTAATTTTATCGAGTGCTTTCTGAGAATTCACCTTCATCTTCAGAACACAAAAGAAAAAATAAATAACAAATTCAAATTTTTAAATACAAAAAAAATTGAATTTGTAAATATATTATTAAAATTAATAAAGTCTTTTCATATCTTTTTTATTAACTTTTCCTAAACTGTAGGTAAAAAAGTCTCCAAAAGCACTCAATAAAATTAAAATTTGTGTTCCACACAGTTTATTTTATTTACTTTTCAATGTAATTGCAATAGTTATTATATATTGAATAAAATAAAATACAGCTGTTTCTCAAGTTACAAACATTCTAGCATTGTATTTACAAATATGAAATTTCAAGAACTCTTCAACAATTTTAACAATATGATAGCAGAATGCTATAGTAACTAATATTATGTAAAATTGTACAGTTAGTTAACACAGCATTTTTCAACTGCCGGTCTGTGGAGAGATTTGACTGGTCCATGAAGAAGTTTTACCTGTCCGCGTTAAAAAATTTTTTATTCAAAATCAAAAATATATTAATAATAAAATTTTAATTTATAAAATTACGAAATAAAAATATTTTTAATTAATTTTAAATTTAAGTATGAGAAAGCAATGAAAATGTTAGTCCCCTTCGCAACAACATACTTATGTGAAGCAGGATTTTCGTCTATGATGGTAATAAAAAATAAATTTAGAAATCAGCTTTCGGTTATTTCACCTCTCTGACTTAGCTTGACAAATTTAGAACCCACAATTGAAAAGTTAATTGAAGAAGAGCAGCAGCAATCTCCTTAGTAACATTATATGCCAAATAAACAAAAATTATAGATACTGTATTTAATTTTTAGTAATCATAGGATTGATTTTTTTATTATGTTCCTATATGCAATGATTTTGTAATTTTTTAAAATAATTTTCTGTGATTTTTGTCAAAGGTTTATTTAGTTACATATAATAATTACAATAATTACTTATCTTTATATTTAAATATTATTGTAAGTAAATGATAATAAAAATGTTACAATTAATGTATGTAGTTCTTTAATACCTAGTAAAATTTTTTTGTTAAAATAAACCACCAGTCCACAAAATTTTTTCACAAATTTTACTGGTCCGCAGGCCAAAAAGGTTGAGAAACACTGATTTAAGATATACTTTCCATATACATTAAATTGGCTATTTTTTAACACTGATGTGTATCAAACTAGCTATACACACTATCATACAATATACTGATTGATAATTTATGAATTAATAAATGATGGATACGTAGATTTATTATGAAAGTTAATTTATGTATGATATTTTATAATCGAATCCAGATAATTAAATTATGCAAAAAAATTTTTTTTTAATTTTCCTTTTTAAGTCATAGAACAGTAACATATCAGAAATATTCATTTTGAATGTTAAATAAAAAGTATCTCTGTTAATTTTATATTAAATTACATTAGATGAAAGCAATCAACTTTCATAGTGATAAAAAAAAAAGTATAGTAGTTGAAAGAGATACTTCACAAATTATAATTTATATGAAAATCATATAAATACACATTGGTAATTCATAAATAATTAACTTACCATCTAAAAGATTTGTATGAGGATTACTTTTCATCCAAGCATTACAATAAGCAATGTTCAATTTAGTCCATGATATATCATTTTTCAATAATGGATAAAGAGCTGAAATAAAAATGTATTAATGTTGAATTTGATTTAAAGATCTAGAAAATATAATATAATAAATACAGTTAAAATAAAAGGATCTTTTATTACTAAGAATTCATGCGAAATAAGAAGCAGTTATGGAATCCAATAGAATATTTTATTTTAATAAAATAGAGAAATCTAAAATTTATTGTTGTGGAATAATATCAACTTCTATCAATAATTTAATCTAAATTAAATTTTTAGAATAAAAGTATTTACTTATTTTAACTAATAATATTTTAAGTAAAATCTATATATAATAATTAATTTATTATATTGTAATAGTTTGCAAATAAAAGTTTATTTGATATATTGTATATATTATAATACCATATTTAAGTGTTTGAGGTCTAGTCATAGAAATCTTTATTTCATTGCATATCACAGAATGACATTTATAGAAATCTCCATTTTTGCTTCTTGCATTTTTTGATGATTCTATCACCATTTTTCTATAGAATTTTTTAATTTATGGATATGTGGTAATATTGGATTTACATTGTTGTTATTTGCAATATATTTTTTTATATTTAATTTTTAATGAGATATTCATTTCCAAATGTTATAAAATAAATCTTAAAATGTCTATTGAGCTGCTTAATGAGTTTATTAAATTTAGAATCCCAATATTATTTTCCTTGTAAACTCATATCTGGGCCTGAATTTTTATATAATTTTGACAAATGAGTAAATTTTTCTTGGAATGAATGAATCTTTTATAATAAAAATTACCATAAACAGAAACAAAATATATAATACTGTTTTGATTTATTATTTCATTTCCAGTTATTTATAGATCACTTGCTTTAAATCAATATCCAAACACAATAATAGCACTATTAGCAAGTTTTTCAGCATGTTTATTATTGTAAAACGTTTTCGGACACCTAGAACAGTCCCTCTTCAATACATTCAGGGCTTACAAAAAATCAAGTACGTTTGTATTTGATTTTTTGTATGCCCTGAATGTCAGAAAAAATCAAAATTGATAATATTTTGATCTTTTCCAGAAGCGAAGTAGATATTTCATATTATTAAGAATTTGCAGCACAATACTAATATATAGAAAATTTGTTAATATTCATTTTTTCTTTGAATTTGTATGTTTTTTATAGTGTAACATAGAATTCATAAATGCACAATCAATTACCTACAAGAACAATTAAGTAATTGTTTTTATTAAATATCAATCGTTATAATTATTATGACTTAAAACAAATAATTCTGTTATATTAGTATTAAAGTGTTTGATTATTACATCTTATCTTATTAATTACAGTAAAATTATGATTTACTAAATCAGTTTTTGATAGTAAATGGACTGAACAAGGAAAAACAGAAATAAAATTTAAAATATCTGAACTATAGATATGTCTAACTTTATAAAAGTAATGTATATCTTGAAAATCATTCATTAGGTAAAATAAAAATTCAATTCCCATTAATTTCAATAATAAAAGATTCAGATTGGCCATTAAGAAAGATAAGGTTTATACTGCATATTCACTAAATAAGTTAATAAACTGTAGTATAACAGACAAAAACACTCAATGCAGTTGTGGGATACAAAATAATAATTTTAATAACACAAATGCTTTTGGCAAAACAATCTGGCAACAAGATTGTTTTGTCGAAAGCGTGTGTGCTATTAAAATTATTATTTTGTATCCCACAACTGCATTGAGTATTTTTGTCTGTTATACTACAGTTTATTAATGATTCAGATTGGTTCTTCAGTCCCAGAAAATTGCTGACATTTTATTCATATAAAATAAAATATTTCAAAAACATGCCATTATAATTAGTACTCAGGAATAAAAGACATTACAGTAAAAACATCATCATATCAAAAAGATTATAAGGCATTAAAAACTGGTAGTATGCTATTTTTTCATTAAATAAAATAAAAATAAAGCAAACTTTTTCTCAACAATAATATTTATAACCTTAATTAAAAATACACTGAAATTATATTCTGAAATTGAATATTTTTATGATTATAGTTTAAACAAATTCAAATAATCATAGAATAATATAATATTAATATAATATAATATAATATTTAAGAAATTAAACAATTTACCTTTTATTTCTTGATCTTCATCTCCATTAGAATTAGTATCACAAAACATTGGCCTTAATTTTGGTTTTTCTTTCCATTCTAATTTTAATAATTTAAAATAATCACATTAAATTCAATTTACATGAAAAAATTTTCCAATATTTTTTAATTTGTCAAATATAATGATTTAAAAACTATAAGATAATATTATTGAAATTAAAAGATTTTAAATGTTAAACTAATCAAATAAATTGTTAAATTTATGTGAATAAAAACTACAATTTACTTAAAAATTAATTAAATAATTTATATAAATTACAACTAAGAAGAAAGTTTGTAGTTAATTTCTTAAGACACTTATATTAAAGTTACAAACTATATGGCAAATAGTTATGATGGAAAAATATACTACAAAAAAATTTTAAGAAATGTTCATTTCAAAATGTTCAAAAGTATCCCTCATATATAACATAATTTATTCTACAAACTGGCTTGTAAATCAGAAACTCATAATTAAAATTCTATATTTCCATATTATAATTTCTGACTGGTTTCAAATCTAAAAATTTATTCCCAGAACTTGTTTTCATCATGGGAGATAAATATACAATAAGGCATCTTCTAAAGAAGCTTGTTTCATCAATGTTGAATATTTGTTTGGAAAAAAAGCTTGCTTTATCAACTATGTTCTAAAATTAAACAGAAAATGATAAAGCTGCTGCAGAATCTGCACTTGCTTTATTGTCCTTTAACACGGTGTGCAAATATGCATTTTTCTTGAATGGAAAGACTTGATATTAGTTTTCTAAGGGATTTGGTTTTCCATTCAGAGGTCTATGGATTTGATTCAGAATTTTTTGAATGTATAATCAAACCATTTCTAAACAGCAAATCCAGCCAACTGCAGATAAGTATTGCTCTTATATCATCTCAAATGTAAGAGCAATATTTGAGATGACTGTAAGAGCAGATGAATTTATAAAGTGCCCAACTTGTAAGTGTAAAAACTTGTATAGCAGTTGTTCATATAATGAGGGAAACCCATAATAGAAATATATAACATTTCAATTTATTTGTATTTAACATTTAAAATCCTATTCTACCAAACAAAAAAATTACAGTATTTCTATATTTTTTAGATGTTGCCAAATTTAAAAAATTTATTCAATATTATCTTAATCATTATCTTTTTGTCTATGAATATCATATTTGAATATTTTATTTATTAAATGAAAATATTTTTACCTTCAAATATTTTCAATAAGGAATCAATTTTTTCTGCTGGATAACTAGCTAGAATTGTTTTCACACTCTGAAAAAGTTTAAAAAATTTTATTTAAAATAATGATAAAATTAATACATTGAAGGACAAAAGTTAAGTTACAAACACAAAAAAAATCTAAAAAAATTTAAAATGAAATTTTATAAGCTTGAACATTTTACATACAGCATTTTATTTGAATATATACACATATATTAAAAGATTTCAGTTTATTTTTTTTTAATTCAGGATAAATTTCAAAACAGCAAAATGATCAAAATAATGATCTAAGAAAATCATGACAACTAATCTTAATAAGGAATACAATCACCTTGGACTGCATCAGGTATCACAGCATCTTCTCATACTGGTCACAGTGTTGTCAAAAAGTTCTAAAGCTATTAAGACCATTCACACAAAAGAGCTCAACAAGGCTTTCTGGAGGAGGAACAAGAATAACAACTTGTTTTCCAAAAGCATCCCATGTATGCTTGGATTTAGATCAGGTGATTTGATTGCCAATCCATTTGATCAGTTGTTTATCAAGATGTTGATCCATGATGATATCTGTTTATCAAAATGTTGATCCATGATAATATCTGTTTATCAAGATGTTGATCCATGATGATATCTGTGCAAACAGCATTATCATCCACCAATATGAATCCTGGACACAGTGCACCTGCAAATGGAAGAACATATGATTCAAGAATTTCATCTCTATAACATGTCCATTCAAACTGCCTTCCCCAAAGATATGAAAATCTCTGTAGTAATCCCTGCCCATACTAATAAGACCATCACTTCTAAAGTGATTATTTTTTTCAATATTTGTAAGTTAATATCTTGTATTATATTCTCTCCAGATAAAAGTCTTTCTGGAATCAGAAATCATCTGTAAATAGAACTTTGCTCCACATACTTAATGTCCTAAGTGACATATTGATGACAATAATTCAAACACATTAATTTCTGAATTGGTGACAAGGAGATTCAGATTGCTATTCTCTAGCATAGAAGTCTACTTTATTAAGCCTTCTAGTCATAGTTCACCTTGAAATTCTTTTTCCAGTAAATACAAAAAGTTTGAAATCAATCTGAAAATGGACATGCCTCAATGATTCTTACTTGTCATTTGCAGGCTACAGTCATCTTGAGAAATAAGGATGTCCTTCAACATATCTTCTAGCTAGGGCCTACTATATCATGAAATTATTTTTATAGTCTTGAAACCATTATTTTTATACATTCAACTTCCTGGTTATATCAGTTTGACTCAATCCCATCTTAATCATATCAAAAGCATGCAATCACAAAAGAAATAGCTAAATGATGTCTATTAGGTATTTTTTTAAGATTTGGCTATTCCAGAATTACAAATAAAAGTTTCAAAAATAAAAATGATCAGTTCTTTGGTAGCACAATTTTTACAGCTACTCAAAATTTGCATATTGCTGATAATGTACAAGTTTTAAACATATTCACATGCCAAATATGAAATATGAAAATGTCATAAAAAGGAATGAATATGAATATGATGACATGATGAAATTTCCTTTTTATGACATTTTCATATTTAAATATTAAAAAAAAATTAGGAAAAATAATTCATAGCTCAACTTTTGCCCTTCAGTATATATGAAGTAAATAATCATTTACTTTATTTATTATAAATTTATAGAAAATTATGATTAAAAGATGATTAATAATATGAAATATTTTTATTCTAAAATAATTTATTCTGTAAAATCTAACCATAATTCTCATATATCATTTAAAAATCTACTTTAATTTGAAATCCATTATTTATTCTATTAAATGAAAAAATAATTACTGCTGTTAATATTGTGGATTAAAAAAAATATCTTTTTGAAGTTAATTTTTATTTAGAATTAATATATATAATATTCTATTATTAATAATGAATAAAAAATGTTAACAGATATTGAATTTTTTTCAATTAGGTAAGTAACAATTTAGAATTTTTTTCCATCAGTTAATTTCACGAAAATGTTTAAACTGAAAAATAAAGTAAATACAAGAATCAATGTTCAAAAAGATAAGTATCCTTTACCAAAGTTGCACCTATGTAAATATCTCTAAAATATATTGGCAAATATCCTTTATTGCTTGGGATATAATACTGTATATCTTTAATTTCAGATTTTGTATTTTCTTTATGTATTGAGCATTGATTAGAATATTTCATAAAACTTATTTATAATAAAAGTATTCCCCAACTTATGTATATTTAACCTCTGTAAATCTGAATTTACATTCAAATTTTTTTAAATTTTTTGAGGAATAAAGCAGAAATATTTATTATATATATATATATAAATTATAAGTTAGAATATGTTGGTTTACAATATTTAAAGATTCATGTTAATTGATTTACATAAATTTTTTGTGTTATTTGTTAATCTTAAGTATCATATTATTAATATGATATTATTCCATGCAATATTGTCTCCCTTTTAGTCAGAGAATATGGTTCTATAATATAGTATAAGTGTAATCAGTCCACTAAATCTAGTAGTTTTTTGCTTCAAAATTTTTTATTAAAAAATTATTTTTCTGATTTATGGAAAATCTGAGTTACATAAAAACCTTCAACTTCAATTATTTGCATGAGTCAGGAAATATCTGTATTATAGGTCTTCCTATAGTAAACTCAATATAAATAAACTATAAGAATTTAGAGAAATATTGTACAATATATCCTTATTGGGAGTGCTTTTAGTTTATTTATAACTTATTTATAAATATTAATTCTTTAAAATGTAAATTACTATCCAAAGAAAAACTTGTGGAATATTTTTTAATCAATTAACAGATAAGAGAAAATCATATTGATGAATTAAAAGAAAACTTTACAAATGAAAGACTAGGAATATTTTTGAATATAATACAAAACAGTAAAAAAAGAGAGCATATATTTTTAGATATAGGTCTTACTATTGTGCAATTTATATTATAAAATTAAAATTTACAAGAAATCTAGATATAATGCAATTTTGATTGTAAGATGAAGACTATCTATAGTTTATTTATATATATATCTTAAGATATATTGTTATGGATTTGTTGATCTTTATTAATATTTATATATTCTACTTACTTCTCCTTTACTATTAAAATGTTCAGGATCTGCATTGTGAGATATTAGTAATTCCACAACATCAACTCTGTAAAGAGAAAATTGATTAATTAAGTTTATTTACTTTGCATTTATTATATAAATATAATTAATTTTACAATAATGTCATTAGTAATAGAATATAATTATATGAGAATTTTTATAATTCAGATAGTTTTAGTATGTTATTTCTAATAGAAGATGGAAGTTAAGATTAGTTTATTGACAACTAATAGATAATATTCTTATCAATATCAAATAACAAACTTATACAAATAAAAAAAAATATTAATAATTATTTGTCATTTTAAATCAATTCTATTTTAGATCTCTCTATTGTAATAGGTGAGTTTTTCAGTTTTAAATAAATACAATGCATAATTGTAACTGAGGAACTTTATTAAAATATAGAAGTACTAAATGTAATTGTATATACTCTTCACTATAGTTAAAACAACTAAGAATCTTATATTTGTGTGAATTGGATGATATAGAGAGATATCTTTATCTGAATTATTATTATTATTTTTGAGGTAATTAAAGAAAAAAAATTCAAATATGATAAAATAAACAGACTTAATATATATGTTATTTATACAGATTCTTAATTATCATGAATGGCTAATCAGATATAACTTAACTAGAACAGTTAAAAAATTACTTATAAAATCAATAAATATTTTCTAAATTATATTTTTTAATATATGAGAATAGTTCAATAAGTAAGGTAAAATTTATGTCATTGCATAAATTTATTCAACTTATACATATATTTATAAATAATAATATAGCTTTTGTAAAGATTATTTTTCCACATATTCTCCATTTTTGTCGAAACATTTGTCCCAATGATATATTAAGGCATCCATGCAAGCAATGAAAAAGTCAGTGTCAAGTACCTGATGCCACAGCATGATGGCTTGCTTAATCTCCTCATCAATTATGAACTGCCTGCCACCCAGGTAACTTTCAATGGTCCCAACAGGTGAAAATCATTGGGTATCAGGTCAGGACTATAGAAAAGATGATCCAGTACCTCCCATCAGTAGTGCTGTAACAAGTCATGCCTGCTGTTGGCTGAGTATTCACCAAACCCATACCTGTTTCTGTAAAATAACATTAGCACTGTATACCTCAATAAATCAGCTATGTCTATCACCTTCAGCTGATGATGTGCCTTCTAGACATAGAAATCTGATCATACTATACACTTCAACATTTGAGCATGTTTCTGTAAGCACTGCCATCTTACAACTAATGTTAGGAGAGTATGACTGATATGAAGTGCCATCTAATGATCATGAAACAAAGCAGTAGTCAATCTGCTCTGGCTGGCAGAAATTATAATAATATAGGGAATACTATTATACCCATGTAAGATCTTGTTACTTACTTATTGAACCACCTAAATAATACAAAAATATATTTTAATATTTCCACATTATGCATTATAATACAATAATAATTCATTTTGTAAACTTAACTTGTATCTCAGAAATGGTGTATAAGAATAAAAAATGAACTTGTATGATAAAAATTAAATACTTATTTCAATATATAAATAAATGATGCACAGCCCAACTTTAAGTGAAAAAACTTAATTTAATTAAAGAATTTCAGCTTTAATAAGCCATCTTCAATAAGTTTACAAAAGATTGTTAAATATGGAACATCAATTTAAACATCGGAATGCATGAACTTATATCATTTTAAAATAATTAATAATTTAATTAGTAATATTTTTTAAACTAACTTCTCCTTAAAAATTTTTTCTGTATCTATTAAATCTTAATGAATCTATCTGATTTTAGGAATAATATTTATGTATTGACTAAACTAACTTATAAAAAGTATTAAAGATATTATCAAATGCTTAAATAGGCAGTTCTGTGAGTATGCATTAAATGTATTTCACAATTATTCTCAATTTATTATATTGTTGTAATAATTTAATCAATATATAAATATTATTCTTAAAATCAGACAGATTAATTAAGATTTAATAGATACAAAAAAAATTTCTAAGGAGAAGTTAGTTTAAAAAGTAAAACGGTAAATGATATTCAACACATCTTTTGAATAGGCGCTGTGATATTTTGCACAGATGCAATTAAGTACAGTGAGCAATACTTAAAAGAATACAACAATAGATGACATTATATATTGGGTTGTCTGAAAAGTTCATGATAATTTTCAGTAGGTGGTGTTAGGAAATATTTGAATATATCAGAATGATTGAAAACAAATGACGTGTACATATTCTAAAAGGTACTATTTCAGACATCTTTAAAAAACAATTTGGTATGGATATACTGATTTTTCTGTTTTATATCCTTTTGAATATGGAAGGAAACAAAGTGCATTTCAGGCACTTGATGCTTTTCTTTTACTGGAAAGGCAAAAATGCCAGGCAAGCAGCAAATAA